>SJYC01148791.1:0-10388 GCA_006408675.1 Madoqua kirkii | reverse complement strand
TGTATGCAGGTCAGGAAGCAACAGTTAGAACTGGACATGGAACAACAGACTGGTTCCAAATAGGAAAAGGAGGACATCAAGGCTGTATACTGTCACCTTGTTTATTTAACTTCTATGCAGAGTACATCATGAGAAATGCTGGACTGGAAGAAACACAAGCTGGAATCAAGATTGCCGGGAGAAATATCAATAACTGCAGATATGCAGATGACACCACCCTTATGGCAGAAAGTGAAGAGGAACTAAAAAGCCTCTTGATGAAAGTGAAAGAGGAGAGTGAAAAAGTTGGCTTAAAGCTCAACATTCAGAAAACAAAGATCATGACATCTGGTCACATCACTTCACGGGAAACAGATGGGGAAACAGTGGAAACAGTGTCAGACTTAACTTTGGGGGGCTCCAAAATCACTGCAGATGGTGACCTCAGCCATGAAATTAAAAGACGCTTAGTCCTTGGAAGAAAAGTTATGACCAACCTAAATAGCATATTGAAAAGCAGAGACATTACTTTGCCAACTAAGGTCCGTCTAGTCAAGGCTATGGTTTTTCCAGTGGTCATGTATGAATGTGAGAGTTGGACTGTGAAGAAAGCTGAGTGCCAAAGAATTGATGCTTTTGATCTGTGGTGTTGGAGAAGACTCTTGAGAGTCCCTTGGACTGCAAGGAGATCCAACCAGTCCATTCTGAAGATCAGCCCTGGGTGTTCTTTGGAAGGAATGATGGTAAAGCTGAAACTCCAGTACTTTGGCCATCATCATGTGGAGAGTTGACTCACTGGAAAAGACTCTGATGCTGGGAGGGATTGAGGGCAGGAGGAAAAGGGGACGACAGAGGCTGAGATGGCTGAATGGCATCAAGACTCGATGGACATGAGTCTGAGTGAACTCTGGGAGTTGGTGATGGACAGGGAGGCCTGGCGTGCTGCAATTCATGGGGTTGCAAAGAGTCAGACATGACTGAATGACTGAACTGAACCAAACTAGACTTTTTTAAAAAGGAAAAATATAATGAATTCCTGGTTCACTGGAAATAATATGATTTCAAATGTTTTCTAATTCAGCACTGTTTTCATTGAACCCCAACATGTAAATACATGCATTTGATTTTTTTCTGATATAAAGAATTATTTAGACAATGGACTAAATTTCCCATCTATTTTCAGCATATGTAATATCCAGGAGACAAAACCACTGTAACATCCTTGCCGGCTCTTAGCATGTCTGGGGGTTGGCATGCTGAGAGTAGGACAATATTCCCACAATAATTTTTACCTGCTTACTTTGGAGGTGAGGAAAAAGAATGTCAAACTAAAAGTATCCAAAACCAACTTCTTAAGAAATGACTAAACTTAAAATATTCTTAAATGGAAATTATTTCCAAAATATTAATAATACAAACACTGGATGAGTTCTTTTAATCCCCACAGCAACCTGATATAACATAGTTAATGAAATAAATTTCTGGACCCAAGATGGAGCTGCTTCTGCCCAGGGAGCCTGTCAGCAAACTGAAATTTAGATCTTTAGTGTCCCTGTAAATATTCTACAGAAACGCAATATAACCAGTCAGTCCCAAAACACCAAGTCAACTCTGAGTTCTATACTTTGTTCTATAAAAGCTTCCTATGTATTCTCACTTTGCAGTTCTCAGAATGGAGACTGTCCACTTCATGAGTTGTTAAGTAACGCTTGCTTGTATCACCTAAATTGTCATTAGCTATTTTTAACATATTACATTAAGATTTAAGCCGAATGTTAGAAGAAACTGCTTTATGATTCTTTTAAGATAAGTGAAAGTGAAGTCACTCGCTCAGTCGTCTCGAACTCTTTGCAACCCCATGGGCAGTAGCCTACCAGGCTCTGCGGTCCATGGGATTTTCCAGGCAAGAATACTGGAGTGGGCTGCCATTTCCTTCTCCAGGGGATCTTCCCAACCCAGGGATCGAACCCGGGTCTCCTGCATTGCAGACAGACGCTTTACCATCTGAGCCACTAGGGAAGCCCTCCTTTAAGATAAGACAATCGCAAAACAATCCCTGCCGAAAAAGACCTCTAAAACACAAACACCCATGTTCACATATCCATGTGGATGTGGCAATAGTCTAGGAAAGAGACATGAACTCTGCACCTTGAGGAACACAAGCAAGTGGAACTGAAGTGAGGCAAAATGCCAGTAAGCAACCACACAGTGGAATTCAGACACTGTGGGGACATGATTTGATCCCCTATCAATGCCAGTGTCACAGTTCACTCTTTCAAGTTCAGTTAATATTGATGAGGTTATAAACACATGGCTTCCTCCCTTGAAATTATTTATCTATGCAAACACTCCTCTCAATAGCCTAGCAACTCATCTGCCCTCTGCTTTCAAGAATATATGTGTCACACATTCCGTTATATAGAAGAGATGATTCAGACACATCTTCTGAATATCTCTGTGAAGAAACAAAATCCAGTTTCCATCCAAGTCAGTGTAAGCAATAATGCTCAATAATCAAGGACTTTTATAAAACATATTATCATAGTTTTATTAATATGAATATATATATGTATATATATATTGGCAAAGGAAATGGCAACCAACTCCACTATTCTTGCCCGGGAAATCCCATGGACAGGGGAGCCTGGCAGACTACAGTCCATTGGGTCACAAAGAGTTGGACATGGCTGAGCAACTAACAAACACACACACATATATAATACTTCTGCTTGGACTGGGCCTTTTGAGGCAGATCTGTGGGTTTGTGGGTCTGCTAGAGTATAGGGAACTTATGGGAGGAAGCCCCGTGTGTCACACAAGAGCTGTGCCTGGAATTCCTTGGTTACTACAATCTGGGTAATCAGTGAGGAAGATACTACAATATTCCAGGTTTTAAAAGATAGCTAAGGCCTCAACTCTTGTCATTAATTCATTAGGTTGAAAACAAGACAAGACTTGGTTAATTAGATATGGAGGATGGAGGTGGCAGAAGTGTGATAGGAGTGAAAAGGTCTGGCGCAGATTTGATATGTGGTGATGCCATTAACCAATTAAGAAATGTAGGAGGAAGTACAGTGTTTATGTGAGGGATATGAAGTTGAAGTGTGACAAGAAACATAATCATCTCATGCACGTCAGTTTTGAGGTGCTTTTGGAGTATGTCTAGGTTGGCTTATTTCTGGTCTAAAACTCAGGGCAGCAATAAAGCCTGGAAATATGCCCTTGATGATTTAAGATAAGGTGTTAGTTAAAACTGTGTCAGGATGATTGCCCAGGGAGAATTTATAAACTAAGCAGAGCAGTGGGCCCAAAAGACGGTCTTCAAGAAAACCCTGTGCTTAAAGAGGAGACACAGAGAAGGCAAGCATCAAGAAGACTGACGGTCAGAGCTGAGGGCAGAGAAAGGGGACAGTCAGGAAGTGGAGAGTTTCAAGACTGTATAATGATCAACAGGGGCAAACAGAGCACAAACGTGCGAACACATCATGAACGTGCAAACACAGCATAAATGCTCTACTAAGGAAAGGTTTGGATAATAGCTATTGAGTTTGGCCATTTGGAGATTAGTGGGCTCTCCAAGGGCTGTTTGAGTGAAGGGTTCTGAGCAAAAGCCAGCTTGTAAGGTTCCAACTGAATTGTAAACAGAAAGCGAGAAAAGGAAGACAATGAGTGTGGAACACCCTTACAAATGTTTCCTTGCTGGATTAAAAGAAGGCTATTTGTTGTTCTTCTTTTTGACTTGGAAACATTTAAGGATACTTAGAGGTCACAGTCTTGGGCTCCAAAACCACTGCAGAGGGCGACCACAGCCATGAAATTAAAAGACACCTAATCCTTGGAAGAAAAGCTATGACAAGCCAAGACAGCATATTAGAAAGCAGAGATACTACTGTATAGTCAAAGCTAGAGCTGGACCATAAAGAAGGCTCAGCACTGAAGAACTAACGCTTTTAAACTGTGGCATTTAAGAAGACTCTTGAGAATCCTTCGGACTACAAGGAGATCAAACCAATCAATCCTAAAGGAAATCAATCCTTAATATTCATTGGAAGGACTGATGCTGAAGCTGAAATGCCAAAACTTTGGCCACCTGATGTGAAGAGCCAACTCATTGGAAAAGACCCTGATGCCAAGAAAGACTGAAGGCAGGAGGATAAGGGGACAACAGGGAACAAGATGGTTGGATGGCATCACCAACTGAATGGACATGAGTTTGAGCAAGCTCCGGGAGTTGGTGAAGGACAGGGAAGCCTGGCCTGCTGCAGTCCATGGGGTTGCAAAGGGTTGGACACAACTGACCGACTGAACAACAATGAAGAGACCACAGAGAAACACCAGAGAGGAAGACACTGAAGGTAGAGGAGCGATGAAGACAACAGATGGAGTGACATACTGGAAGGGGTGTCCTGATCCAGGCTTGGCTGCATCAGTGGGATGCACTGATTATTGCTCTAATTCTTTCCCTCTACCCTATCAGGACACTCTTTTATTACATGACTGATTCACATACGTCAGCAGGATCTGCAACCAACTTATCCATCTGTGAGCCTTGCTCTTCCACATTCTCAGGCAAAATTCTGGAAGAAGAAAAAAACAAAATGAACCTGGTGGTTGAAAGCAGAATTCAACCAGAAAAAGTTAATAAAGTGACCTCATAATTGGGTTTTCTTCATCCAACAGGCGGTCTCAGTTATTAAAACAATACAGCCACAAAATCTTCATGATAAGGTAGAGATTTCTGCAAAATCTGAGTTATTTCTGCAAAATCCTGGACTTCCCTGACTGCCTGAATTGAATTAGAGTATATTTTAAGCCACTGTATTACACGTACATACACGGAGAACCCACAAAGATATGCTGTTCTCCTGGTCATTAGATGAGGTTCTGATGTAGCAATAACAAGCCATAGACAGGTGCAAGCAGGTCTACAGGCCGATAATAAGCTTGCAGGTTTTTAATTTTCTGGTAAAAGGTATAGTAGGCATTCCTACTCCATTTCTGAGCCCCAGCTCACCTCTCAGGCTCAGTCCCCACCTCCAAGTGAGACCCGGAGGACAGAGGGTTAAAATACGGTAAAGGTGTCCCACTATGCCTATTATGTGGTAATTCCTACAAACTGAAAACCTAATTCTTTGTGTTTTTAATGTATATAAAATGTAAGATGTCATAATGTGAAAATAGCAACATCAAAACAGCCTTGTGAGAATGACATGTGACTTCCTTAGCTTCCTTTCTCTGTCTTCTCCTCATTCCTAATTATCTCACTTTTTATCATTGCCCATCTCTTGTTTCTCTTTTCCTATCTTTCTCTTCTGAAGTTCATAGCTGATATGATAATTTTCCATCCACTGCCCTCACCCCATGGCCAATTATCCTTACCTTCCAAAAGCAGTTCTAGAAGTTTCCATTCAAGTAATCAGTCAATGTATCAACCAACATTTACTGTTAAGCTCCAGACATTATTATCCTGAGATGTGGTAACACAGGACTTCCAGGGTGAACCACCATTGGCGGGTATACCTCATTTTATTTTCTGGTGCTTAACTTTATAGAGAACACTACCAGAAATGAAAATCTCAGCCCTGAGCTCCAGAAACAGCAGGAAGAATCAAATATGAGAAAGAAAGGTGCTTGCAATATCAGAATGGCCTGGCATCCCAATGATGTTTAATAAGTGTTTTCATCAGGAACTTGGAAGATCTGATGTATCAATGTCTCTGAATAGTTTGCATCTCAAAAAGAGTCAGAATTCATAGAAACCTCAATATACTGTATACACTTTCCTTGGGTGCTGGAAGAAATGTATTAGAATAACCACTACCTAAGGAGTCCTAAAATGAATTTCTCTCCTTTATCATTCTTCACAAATGAACACTGTTCTGGAAGCTATGATTACCAAACATATATTGCAGAGAACATATACATGTTTTGGTGTTTCTTGATATAGTCTTGAGATTTTTGTCCTCCACTTAAAATCCAAAAAGGAAAAAGAAAGATATCTGCAAAGACAACAATGATGATATAGAAGTAAATTATAATTAAAATAAGCAAGCAAACAACCAAAGCAACAATCTATGGCTCTTTTGATCACAGAAATCAAAACACTTCCATTCACAGAGTGGCAGTCCCTGCAGATGCATATTCAAATCAACTTTAAACATTCAGTTCCTGTTGCATTTAGCTCCTTTATTTCTGTAAATTTTTTTCATTCTTAATGATGGCACAGATGGACTCACAATTGGAGAGCATGTAAAAAGATTCTATGTCACAGATGAACTAGGAAAGCTGACCTGCCTTCCTCTGGGCTTGGTTGATCATTACCCTTGATCAAATAAAAAGCCACATGTTCCAGCTGCCCTTATGCCCTGGTTACCACAATGAGAAAAAGGAGAGAAACAGAAGGACGACTCGGGACAAGATAGATAATCCTTATATAAATTTTCATTTCACCTGAATACAAGCATGTTTCATGCATTCAGATTCTTCATTTTTTCACAAACATTTAAATGCAATGAAAGTGACTCACAATAAATCATTTACTCTTGCTGTGATGGAAATGATAATCTCCTGCAACCAACCAAGCTTTTAAAATGTCATATAACATGTGCTTAGAGAATAAAAAAGTCGAGATGCTGGATTAGATATGAAGAAGAAAAGAGTGAGGGCCGAAAAGAAGGGAATGGAAAGAAAGCCAAAAAGCAGTTACTCCTCCTGACTTCATATTGAATCTTTGAAGGTGTAGACATTTGGTAGATATTTGGAGTTACTTTACACTAGAGATTTTTGAAGGCAAACATTCTACAAAATGAGGTGTCTTTTCCCCCTCCAAAATGAATCTTAAAACCTAGTGCTCTTCTGAAACACATGGAAACATCTCCATGTGGCAGAAGTTGGTGAAACAAATTATAAATTAGTATACAGATATCACATTTCTTGTGAAAACATATATTTTGGGGGGTATAAAAATAAATAAGAACATATAGGGAAGGATGCATGTGTGTGTGCCAAGTTGCTTCAGTTGTATTCGACTCTTTGTGACCCTGGGTTATGGACTGTGGCCTATCAGGCTCTCTGGCCGAGATTCTCCAGGCAAGAATACTGGAGTGGCTACATACCCTCCTCCAGGGGATCTTCCCAACCCAGGAATCAAACCACAGTCTCCTGCATTTCAGGTGGATTCTTTACCAATCAAGCCAACAGGCAAGCCCAAGAAAACTGGAGTGGGTAGCCTATCCCTTCTCCAGGAGATCTTCCCGATCCAGGAATTGAACTGGGGTCTCCTGTATTGTAGGCAGATTCTTTACCAGCTGAGCTACCAGGGAAGTGCTATTAAGATTTAGACATTGGTAATTATGACTATAGTGAATATCCCCAAAAGTGCTGAATAGTTTGCTAGTTGAATAGTTGGTTAGCCAGGGGTTAACGCAGGGCGTCCCAGGTGACTCAGTGGTAAAGCATCTGTCTGCTAATGCAGGAGAAGCAGGAGACGCAGGTTTGATCCCTGAGTTGGGAAGATTCCCTGGAGGAGGAAATGGGAACCCAATCCAGTATCTTGCCTGGAAAACTCCATGGACAGTGGAGCCTAGTGGGCTGCAGTCCACAGGGTCACAAAGAACTGGACACGACTGAGCGACTGAGCATGAGCATAAGGGGCTAATATGTGTTTTCTGGAGAATTCTGTTATGGAGCAGACCCTGTTTGAATTTGATGAACCAGCTGTGTGGACAGAAAAACCTTGAATACTTGCCTTGGTTTTTAGTGAATCTCTTTGCATTATCTCATTTTATTGGTCCCAAATCAAGGAGAAATGATAGGCATTCTATTGACTGATGACAGATTTGCACACAGTAAATTTAGTGATATGCAGTTGCTCAAGGCAAAATGAAAATCAATATATAGCAAATGTGTACTTTTCCAACTAAAATCAGAATTAAAACAGTAGCTATTTAATTCGGTTGAGGGAAAGTTTCTGGAGAATGTGTTTCAAGGAAGTAAACGACCCTAGAACGTGAAAAGCTCTCAAATTTGAATGACAAAAGAAGCGGGAATGAAGAGAGGGGGTGAGAACCAACGAGCCAGCCCTGGAGTGACATCACCCTGAAGGAGAGATTGACTGTCTTAAAGGTAAATAACCTGAAACTAACACAATATTATATAAATCAACTATCCTTCAAAAAAAAGATAAGTGCAACTTCTTTCAATTTTTAAAGAGAAGTGAAACTGAAAAAAGACTTTTTTTATTCGTTAACTTTAAAAGATTAAAGACTAAGGCTTTAAAGTATAGCATGAAAGAAATGTGATTGCAATGCCCTTTTATTTGATACTCTGGGGCTGTTGACCACCAGGAAATATATTGACCTAAACGTGAGGATAAAACTCAAAGTCCATTCCTCTGACATCAAAAAAAGGCATTTACTCAATTCTTATAGTTTAATTTCAAATTATAAAGAAAATGTCTTTGTATTTTATAGCAACTTGAAGCCACACACCTCTTAGTAAAGACGAATAGATCAGTAAAGTGACATTTTTCCTTGTATAGTTATTGGCCAAAGTGAAATCAGAATCTCTTTCCTAGATCATAGAGATAGCAAAGTTCAAACTGGATTCCTAAAATTTGTATCGCATGCCTGCAAATTAACTCTCTGTCATCTGATTTCTATTATTTTGCTCACCTTGAACAACTCAAGCAGGATCTGTTCTGGAAAGAGGTGGAGCATATTTAGCTGCCTGAGTGCCAAGTCTTTCTAGCATGCTAGGTTGATTCAGTTGTGTACAACTCTTTGCAGCCCCATGGATAATAACCCACAGGCTCCTCTGTCCAAGGGATTCTCCAGGCAAGAATACTGAAGTGGGCTGCCATGCCCTCTTTCAGGGCGGAATCTTCTGGACCCAGGGATCAAACCTGCATCTCTATATGAATCCTGCATTGGCAGGTGGGTACTTTACCACCAGCGCCACCTGGGAAGCCCAGACTTCCCAGCTATACCTCCAAATGAATCTATACAATTTTAACAACTTATGCAGTTGTTACTTAGTTGTTGCTGCTAAACTTTCGGGGGGAGATTTTGCAACAGGGATCAATAGATGTGTTTCATTTCTTAGTTGCCTCATTTCTAGGACTCCTTGAAACAAGCATATGCCAGCTAGAGAGACAGCTTTCATGTAATCATGGCTAGAAGGCAGCATTCTTTAGTTTGGTAGTATCCACCATCTCCGAGAAAAGCACCTGCAACTGGCTTTGTCAAATAGAGTCAGATAGATAGAGATCAAAGCTGCAGCCTCTGTGACTGGTTGACTGGCAAGATGAGCACCGCCAGAGAAGAACAATCGGCGGCTATGCACAGCTGATGGGTTCCCGAGCTTTCTCTCACATCTGGTTTACCTCGTTTTATCTATGCTGATAAGAACAAGAAAAGTATCTGAACTGGACAAAGGCTAATGATAATGTATTGTTGTATGTTAGTTGCTCAGTAGCATCCAACTCTTTGCGACCCCATTGGCTGTAGCCTGCTAGGCTCCTCTGTCCATGGAATTCTTCAGGCAAGAATACTGGAGTGCATTGCCATTCCCTTCTCTAGGGGATCTTCCCAGCCCAGGGATCGAACTCAGGTCTCCTGTATTGCAGGCAGATTCTCTACCATCTTAGCCACCAATGTATTAATAATATGCTATCATTTTTTAATATGCTAGTAATAAAAAGTGATAGTGTATTATTAATGCATTCAAATGAAAGTCTAAAGGATAACTTATAACTCCTCAAACAGTATCAGATTGATCTTTAGGTTGTGGATTTGTGCTGGCCACACAGTTTTCCTCTCAGGAGCATTTCGAGGCTTTCCATCTCATCTCTTTCTACTTCCCACGCTCCAAGAGGAGTTTGTTCATAGCTCAAGGGGGCACCATTGATCTGCTGGCTAACAGATGGCTAACATGGTGGGGAAGGCTAGATGCTGGTTCATAGGTTCATAAAAGCACTGATTTCTCAACCAAGAGTATTTCCTACCCCACAGGAATTGTAAATCAGAGCAAGTTTTAAAGAAGATAGAAATTTCCCTTTGCTATTCAGGGTTTTAGAAAGTATTTCTGAACAGATTACAGAATGTGAAATAGGATGTTTTTTATTCTTCAGACTGTTCAAGCAGTTAGAAATCTCAGTAGTTGCCAAAATAATTTCCTTTGCCTTGAAATTATTTTCCTATTAGCTTTAGTTCCTTTTCAAGCCTACACATTTATACTTTTTTTTGTAGATTTTCTATGGATTAGAACAGATATATCCTAATGTGTCCCTGGATTATGAGTTTATGCAATACTTTTTATAAGTACTAGAATTGTGGCAAATTATTAGAAATACACTTATAAATACTTACTATAAGCTTACTATCACTAATGAAAAATAAAAACATATATAT
>SJYC01148790.1:0-43180 GCA_006408675.1 Madoqua kirkii | reverse complement strand
TTTTGCTAGTCTTTCTATATCATTTTAAATAAGAACCACTATATAAATAATCTCTCATAACCATGGTTTCAAAAATAAATTCTATTGATGATAAAAAACTCAACTGACTACACATTGCTTAAGACATTTTCATGTGCCTAGCAGTGTGCAGCTAAAGGTAAATTATTCTTCATCTTAAAGGTCATTTACCTACAGGCTGTCTGGCACAAGCATGGTTTTAATAACAGCTTCTATTACTACAGTCCCAACAATGTCAAATAAGAAAAACAAAACAAAACAAAACAATCCCTGAGTTTGGCAGAGGATGAGTAAACTTGTGAAAGAAACTGGATGCTCTGAATTATTTCTGAACCTTCATGACCCCAGTGACAGCTCTCTTCTGTTGAACTCCAGTGTTCAATAGGCAATCATCACAAAACTATGGGACTTTTGCAATCACAGTAAATCTACTGAGTGTCTGCTGTGTGCCAGACACGGTGCTCAGATTATATGAGCTGCCTTTGGACATCTTTACCACGGCTGTATGAAGTAGCATTTTCCAAGCAGGAATACTGGAGTGGGTGGCCATTTCCTTCTCCAAGAAATCTTCTCTACCCAGGGATCGAACCCATGTCTCTTGCTTCTCCTGCAGTGGCAGGTGGCTTCTTTCCCACTGTGCCACCTGGGAAGCCCAGGTATTATTGAAAACTGAGAAAGCAGCGCATTGGAGACATGAGGTGGGTTCCCCCCAAAGTTACACATGAGGAGCATCAGAGTTAAGAGTTAACACTAGGTGTTGTAAGGTCACAGTGTGCATCCTAAGATCCTATTTTCCTGATACTCTATAATTTATATTTCTTGGAAATTATTTTCCTCCTATTAGCTTTAGTTCCTTAAAGGCACTAAAGATCCTCAGGCGTGTCCTAAGAGCCTACGTCTCGGCCGAGAGCGTGCCCTGATCCCACCCACTCTCCCTTCTCCTCACCCTTATTACATCCCGTCCCAGGTCACAGTCAGGTCTTGTTGGCTTGCCCTCAGCTGTTGGGGAGGAATCTCTGAACAGGGCTTTTTGCTTAAAGTCTCCAAATTACTTGAATAAATAGAAGAAAAGAAAAAGCTTTAGGTTAATATTGAATTTTGTGATAGTTGCCAATTATTCCCATTTTGTTTCTCTCCCTAAATGGATGTATATAATATTAGTTTGTTCCAAAGTTTATTCAGATTTTTCATAACTTCTTACGGAAAAACTCAAATGAACATTTTGGCCAACTCTATAGATGTTAGCCAAAGAGAACTACAAAATTACTCTTGTTATTTTTATTGATAAACTATACTGAAACTTAAAGGTGAGATGCCTCAAGAAACTATTTTCAGGTACATCAATGAACTGAGATAGACATTGTTTTCATTATGTTTTCTGTGTGCCAGGCACTGCAGCAGGTGCTTTACCACAGTATTTTATAAAGACTCACAACAACACGGTAACAGGGTACTTTCATTTTAAATATTTTTGTAGAGGAGGGGACCTCAGCTTAGGGAGGTTAAATAACTTCCTCAAGCCCACAAGCTAAAAACTGACAGGGCCATAATGTAGGCCGTAGTTTGACTTCAAAGTTCATATTTTAAACTCTTTTTGCTTCATTTCCCAAATGCGAAGGTGCAATTTACAGTTGTTCAGACATCACTCACATGTGGGGGTGGGGGTGAGATTGATCCCATGCCCTTTAAAGAGGTTTATCAGAGTGCCAATTAGGCCACCCCTCCACATCTATTTCCTGGGAACAGAAAGGCAGAGGCCTCCTACAGATTCTACATCACTCCAAACCAATATATTTAATAAGCCACTCGTGTTAAAAATGTTTTCCCTTCTCTGAACATTCTGTTTGTGTTGCCTTACCTGATGCAATAAGCACCGCACCACCCAGGGCACAGGCACGTTTTCACAGTCCTGACAATATCAGGGCAAGTTGGCAAAAAGAGTTTCCAACACTAGGAAACACAGCCAAGCCAGTCTTCAGTATGATCCCATTCGTCTTCTAATAAAGTAATAATATCTCCACATGTGGACAGGAAGCAATATCCTTTTGAAAAAGAACAGCAGGTAAGAAGGTACTTTCATCTGCATTTATTTTAAATTCTATGACAGGTGTCCTTTTCCCTGACTCACAGAGAATTTCCTCCTTTTTTTCCTTTGATATGTTTAGTAAATCAAGAACCTAAAATCACAATTGTGAAAGCTGAAAAAAAAAAAAAAGGCTACTGTAGATTTTTTCTTTATCTTGAAAAAAAAAAGTTTACCCTCTCACCACAACAGATGGTTTTAAATGCAGTGATTACAAAATTCTGAAGGTAAAATGGTTTAATTACAAAGTCAATACTGCCTCCAACCTGGGCTAAGTCTTCAGCGTAAAAACAACAGACGGAGCAGTGCAAACGCTAAGGCAATGTTTAACCAGAACTTTGCATAGCTACTGCAGCAGGGTTTTCCATGAGGCTTTAGTAAACTACAGAGCGTGATTCTGGGTTCCCATTCACTGAATGTCCTCAGAGGATGAAGAGTTACAGAAGAGTAAGTATTTCACCGTGCGATACATGTACACACACAAACGACTCTGATGAAGCCCACTGGAACCCCAATTATGAGATGGGGTTCAGTTTCAGCAAAAATGGGCAAATAGGAAAAGTTAAGAATACACAGAAAAGGATTTTGTCACAGGAATGAGTTTGCAATTCATTTTAAAAGGACATCGTTCTGAAATTACATGTTTAATATGTCATTTTTCAAACATTTAATGGTCAGTTTTGGCTTAAAACATAAGAAATGATTCAACTGCTAGATGTTTGTGGATGTTAGTTTTGTTCATTTTTTTTTAATCTCATGAGGGGGCAAATTTTAAGTTGGATTTCTTTGTAAAATTATCATCTGTTTTTCCAAAACAGAAATGATCAGAGGACACAAAATATTATTTATGGGTTAAATCGTGATTCTAATTAGATTTATAATATGAAAATAAAATCAGAGTGCCTGGGGAAAGCCTTCTATATGCTAGCAATACAGTCAGACATAACAAATGACTCAGTGAAATTAATTTCATTTTATCCATTAAATGGAATTAGAATGATCCATGAAAGCTTATGGGAAAGAAAATCACATGCATTTTCCTTAAGCTGGCGTATTCTTGCTTCATGTTCACTAAACATTTAATATAGGCATTACAGGATAGTTAGGGTCACTGAGCTGAGCAGGTGTGGGAGGATCTAAACAGTTAAGTAAAATAAACATTTCTGATGGTCTTATCTCTGCACCTTCTGAACTTAATAAATGTCACGAGGATAACCTAAAACAACTCTTCTAGCAGCTCCACAGGGAATTAAATTCAGAAGCATTTTGTGATTTCTAATCTGTTCAGGTTGTTCTGCTAGGGAAAATGCCTCATTCCACTCGGAAGTACCTAGCATTACATTCAAAGACATTTGGAAAGGTTGGTGTTGAGATTAAAATGTAAAGAAAAGAAAAAATAAAAAGAGATAAGCACTATGTTCTAAAAACACAAATGGCTTAAAAGGTACAATTTCACAAGCATTACATTAAGACAAAGTAAGTAACTTCTCAGTGATAATTACCATACCTTAATTTCACCTTGGGAGAAGCATTAGAATTTAATTGCCCAAATTTAGCAGCAGCATAGTAATAAGACACATCTAGTTGCTTACTGAATTTCATTCTCTGCCATAAGTTTTCTAAAAAGCCCCAAATAAGCAAAAGGTCTCAACTTCTAAAAGTCGTTAATATAATTGAGAAATTCTTTGGTAATCCTTAGTAACAAGATCTTGAAAACCACACATTGGAAAGTCATTCTTTCACTCTCATTTCCTTCTGGATAGGCAACCATTCCAATGTGCTTAATGTCATTTAATGTCTAACCTGAAACAAACACTCTGCACTGCGATGCCATGGAGAAATAGACCATGCCACTTGTCTTAACTATACATCTTGGTGAATTTTCACAAATTGAACACGGCTGTGCCATCGGTCCTATGACCAAGAAGCAGACGTTGCCAGCACCCCATAAGCCTTCCTTGCACCCCTTTCTAGTTCTGTGTCAGCTCAGGAGAACCATTTCCCTGACTTTTAGAAGAAGTCCATTTTGCTTGTCTTACATGTTACATAGAATCATTCTATTTACGCTTGTATGTGTCTGGCTTCTTTAGAAGCTCAACGTTGTGCTTTTAAGTTCGTTCCTGTTTTTGTGTAAACTGAAGACTGTTCGTTCCTACTGCTGTGTGATAGCCCATTTTGTAACTCAGATACTGGTAGTGATGGGCATTTGGGCTGGTTCCACTTTTGTTCTTGTTAATAGGGGTGCTAAGAATATTCTGGTTCATCTTTTGGTGAACACATGTCTATATTTCTGTCAGGCTCATGCCTAGGATTGGAACTATAATTCACAGTATGTTATTGTTCAGTTGCTAAGTCACGTCTGACTCTTTGCGACCTCATGACCTACAGCATGCCAGGCTTCCCTGTCATTCACTGTCTCCCAGAGTTTGCTCAGACTCATGTCCAAATTCACAGTATATAGAATATTGTATAATATGTTCAACTTTAGTCAATGCGGCCAAAGCTGTATCACAAAATGAGCTTTTGTGGAGAGCCCTTGGCTTTTATGTCCTTGTACAGTATGAATTATTGTTTTGCATGTCAGTGTTTCTACTTATGTAAAGTGTTTTATGTTAGACATCTCATTCTGTTTCCTACGTTTTTCCTCACTCAGGATTATGAATTTAAGATTGATGCATGTGGCTTGTGAACATCACGTCTGTTACTTCTCACTATATACTCCCACACGATGGATAGTGACACTTTTATTAACAACAGAGGAAAAGTGTCATCTTAAAACCAAATTTTTAAAGACTTGTGACTATTTGATTCTGTGAAGGACATAAAACTATAAAGTATGGTCCAAATTTTATTTCAAAATATATATCTGAAAGGAAATATACCTGACATAAACAATACTTACTATGATAGAGGACTTAGGGTGCTTTAAAAAATTTTTTCCTGTATTATCCAAAGATATTATGGCCAAGAAAAAGTAAGTAAAAAAAGAAAATATAAAACCTATGAGTACTGTCTTTACATGAGTTAAGTGAAAACATTCTTATTGTTTATAGTTTGAACATTTGTTTTCACATCATTGTTTTCATTATCATTATTTGCAGTTGGTGCTAAGCCTATCTCTTCAAATATTACCTTTTGTCTTCCCTCTCTATTTAGTTTCTTTTATTTTTCAATTTTCTTCACTAGAAGGGCCAACTAGAAGTCAGCACATCCCTCTCTTCTCAAGGGAGCAACCTTCTTCCTCCCAAAGCTAACAGTTGAGTGTTTCCATAGAGTGTTACTACAAAAGTTTACCTCCTCCGGTCTTGTTTTAAGATAGCTTTTCTCTTCTTAAACTTGTTTCTTCATTAGTTTACACCTTATACCTAATCCATACTGAGAATATCTTAAATTATAACTATTAGGGTTACTAAAATAGAAATAGGATCTCATACAAGACAAGAGTCCTACAATTTTTTTTTTTTTGAGAATAGTTGCTTTACAATGTTGAGTTAGTTTCTACTATTCAGCAAAGTGAATCAGCCACACATGTGCGTATGTCCCTTCCTTCAATTTCCTTCTCGTTTAGGTCACCATAGAGCACTGAGTAGAGTTTCCTGTGCTATACAGTCGGTGCTTATTAGTTATTCATTCTATACATAGTAGTATACATATGTGTCAGTCCTAATCTCCCAGTCCATTCCAACCACCCCTGTTCCCTTGGTATCTATGTGTTTGTTTTCTACATCCGTGGCTTTATTTCTGCTTTGCAAATAAGTTCATCTATACAATTTCCTAGATTCCACATATATGCATTAATATACAATATTTGTTTGTCTCCTACAATTTTAATCCATGGATTCATGTTACCCAATTTTGCTTCTACTTCAAACTATCCCTTTGTTCTCAGCTACAAACAAAAATGTCATTGGTCGTTCTCTCAAGCAGGAACAAAACCCAAAACTAGGGTCAGAGAACTTTTAACAGATTAGAAAGGACAGTAGCAGTTATCTAATTCCAGTGATAACCTTTCTTATGTTCACTTTAATGAATTAAAATATTATATTTAACCTTTTAAAGAACAGACTAAAATTTGGCTTCATCAAGATTTCTGGGAGAAATATCAATAACCTCAGATATGTAGATGACAACACCCTTATGGTGGAAAGTGAAGAAGAATTAAAGGGACTCTTGATGAATGGAGGAGAGTGGGAAAGTTGGCTTAAAACTCAACATTCAGAAAAGTAAGATTATGGCATCCAGTCCCATCACTTCATGGCAAATAGATGGGGAAAGAATGCAAACAGTGACAGACTTTATTTTTTGGGCTCCAAAATCACTGCAGATGGTGATTGCAGCCATGAAATTAAAAGGCGCTTACTCCTTGGAAGAAAAGTTATGATCTACCTAGCCAGCATATTAAAAAGCAGAGACATTACTTTGCCAATAAAGGTCCATCTAGTCAAAGCTATGGGTTTTTCAGTAGTTATGTATGGATGTGAGAGTTGGACTATCAAGAAAGCTGAGTGCATAAGAACTGATTCTTTTGAACTGTGGTGTTGAAGAAGACTCTTGAGAGTCCCTTGGACAGCAAGGAGATCCAACCAGTCCATTCTGAAGGAGATCAGTCCTGAATGTTCATTGGAAGGACTGAAGCTGAAGCTCCAATACTTTGGCCACCTGATGCGAAGAACTGACTCAGTGGAAAAAACCCTGATGCTGGGAAAGACTGAATGTGGGAGGAGAAGGGGACAACAGAGGATGAGATGGCTGGATGGCATCACTGACTCAATGGACGTGAGTTTGAGTGAGCTCCAGGAGTTGGTGGACAGGGAGGCCTGGCGTGCTGCAGTCCATGGAGTCGCAAAGAGTCGGACACGACTGAGCAACTGAAGGGAACTGAGCTGAAATGACTTGTCATGAGGCACTTTTCTCTTTGTTGGTCCCTTTCTCCATATAAAAATATTAAAAATTAAAAAGCATGAAAATCCAATAAGTTGGGGAGAAACTGGGAGAACAAGGGATATGACCAGAAGGCTCTGTCCACATGGCTGGTGAGAAAGAATGCTCCTCTCATGAGCTGGGCCACATTTATTCACCCTCTCTCTTGCCACATCCACACAGAAGTGCTCCAGGGAGCCCTTGAAAAGTCACGACCACCAGGTTCCCCACCTAGCCTGACTGCTTACCTTTCTTTCTCACAGCATCTTTTCGGTCACACAGATTATCCCCTCAGGCCCCTGTTCTCTGTATCTAGCAACCTGGAGACTGGAAAATCATATAAATAAATGTTCAGTGAAGAAGGGGCTCTGGAGGGTAGGAGTCATCTCTTCATTCTTTTTTCCTACTGTGGTTAAAAAAAAAAAAAAAAGAAAGAAAGAAAACAACCTACAAACCCTGGTGTGGACTGTGACTCTCTAGAACTGTCTGATCCACGCAGGTTGTCTGACTTGTTGGGCCGACTGGAAATGACAGCTCTGGACAGAAAGCAGGGGCTCTCCCTTCTCATACACACTGAGGCAGCTGCCCGCCTCACCTGCACCAGTGCTGTATAGCAGCTCCACATCTTGGATCCATTGAAAACTATCTCAAAGCAGTGTGCAACCCCAGGATAAATGAAGGAGACAACTTGTGCATTTTAAAGCCTTCCCTTGGTTAACAACTTTGACTAACGATGGCAACAAAATTATTGGAGCCTGCAATAAGCCATCCAGTGGTCAAATAGGTCAGCTTATGAGCAGTATTAAGATTTAAATATCCTTCAAAATTAAACACTTTGGGGTTATTAATGTTTCCTTTCCTCTCAAAATGTTTCTGTTGAGAGGTGGTATGGGAGGAAATGTATTAGCAACAGTAGGATGTGGAGAATAACTCTGAGTACATTAAACATCTGTTGATGGAGCTATTAGCACAGTTTGTAGATACTGCCACCTGGCCCTTATTCCATTTTGCTCCAACTTTAGTGCCTGAAAATATACTGCAGCAATCATGTTCCAGTTCTATTAAATCTTTTACTACTGCATTAGGTGGAACATAAGCATCAATCAGTCCTCACTGAGAGAAAAAAAAACCCACCTACTTAAGGCAAAATCAAAATGCCAATAAGAAAATGCCAAGGGTTAAACATCACTTAGCATTCAAGTTGGCTGTGTTATGATCTGTGTGAGAGGAAGTCCTTTAAGCAGTAAATGGAGGCAAAGGCACCTAAAGTTTATATAATCATCTTATTCGGGTGAGAGAATTTCAGCTCCTTCCTCTAGAGGTTATTTTCAAATGCAGCATCAGATTCCTCACAGAACTAAATAAGAAGGACCTCAAAATAAAGGTCCATCTTCCTCAAATGTTAAGCCTATACTGGTTGTTCTTTTTTTTTTTTTTTTTTTTTGGAAAAAGCATATGAAAAGTGCTTGTTGTGAAATCTCATTAGAGTTACAGAGTCCAAATAAAGGCACAAAAGTTCTCTACTGAAAGGACAATTGACTTAGCCAATGTAACACCACTCTTCGCAGGTTTTCCATAGAACATGGTTTACAGGCTACAAAAGCATCCTGCCTTGCTCTGCCACTGACACTGGCGCCTCCTTGTTTGCTGGCTTCTCGGCTCCTCCTATTTTACTGTTTTCTTCATATACAAAGCTACTCTACTAAAGAAATTCACCTTGCCTGCAAAGGGGCTTCAAGGGATCTCAGTATCCGAAATTTCATTTTTAAGCTCCTCTTCAGCAGGTGTCTGCTTGGCCATTTGAAATGTAAGGCCTCGGTCTAGGCATCTTTATGGAATGAAGGACTCAGTGATGCACTTGAGCTTTCAGAGAGACTAGTATGGGTCATTTCACCCATACTAACTTGTTCTGTGCAACTGCTGTGTGTTCTAAGTCATGTCTGAATCACTGTGAGCCCATGGACGGCAGCCTGCCAGTGTCGTCTGTCTATGGGATTTTCCAGGCAAGAATACTGGAGTGGGTCTCCATTTCCTTTTCCAGGGGATCTATCTTCCCAACCCAGGGATCGAACCCACCTCTCTTAGTTCTCCTCCACTGGCAGGCGGATTCTTTACCACTAGCCCACCTGGGAAGCCATGTCTGCAACTGCCACAGATACATAATGTTCCTTGAAATTGTTCAGCCCTAAAAACAAAACAAAACCAAAAACAGTGTCTTTCTGTGTCTAGGATCTATGGTCAAACATCAGCCCCAGTATGACGAGTTAGGATGTGTCCTGCTGCTGGTTTGATGCAGCTGGACTGGCTTATCAGTCATAATCATATCCAAAGCATCTATCTACTTTCCATTCTGTGAGTGGAAGATGTGTTATGGAGACATCTAAGTCTTTGACATTCTTTGATAATTCAATCTAGTTACTGCATTTGTTTTTATTCTGCTTCCTTATGTAATTGATGCTTTTGGTTTCCTTCTCTGCAAAATGAGGAAAATGATGCCTGGGTTATATATTTCATAGACGATCAGTATAAGACAGAAAAATATATGCCATGAAGTACAGTACAGCCACTGAAAGCGTCATATTTCACCTTTCTCCCGCCTTCCTGTTCCCAACGCTGTTACCCTAGTCTAGAAACATTTTATACCTTACCTACCTTATCTCTAGTCTGTCAATTTGTAAAACACTAAAAACAACCCCCAAAGCCCTCTCTTTCCTCTGCTTACTGAAATACCATTGATTCTTCAAGATTCAACCAACATACTTTTCCCTCTCTGGACCTCCCAGTTCTCCCAGAATTGCTTACCTATCAAATTTTGTATTACACGATTAGCTTCTGACAAGTCTGTCTTTTCATTTAAACTGTAAATTCTTTGATGGAAGAAGTCCCGTTTTGGTTACCTTTTCTTCCTCTACAGTACCTAGCAGTGCCTGAAAAGCTAGTTTCTTGAATTGAGTTGAATCAACGGAATGAGGCTAGTGAAAAGATCTGGCTAAGAACATTACCATACTAAGACCAAAATACATCTCTCGCCACATTCTGTTGGCCAAACTTTTTATTCTTTATATTCAGGACCTCTTGGCAGCATTTGATGTGGCTGAGCACTTTCCTTTGTGAAGCACATTTTCTGTGAGTTTTTAGGACACCACTCACTCCTTCCCCCGACCCTGCCCCGCCACTTTACTATTTATCCAACTTATTTTCTGACTCCCCTTCCTCTGTTCACATCTAAACGCTAGAACATCCCAGAATCTATCCTTAATCCTTCACCCTCTCTACTAACTCTCCCTAGATAATATCACTTTATCTGAGGCCAATAAATATCACCAATATACTGTCAATTCTTGTTTATATCTCCAGTTCAGAGTGCTCTCCTGAATTCTGGACTTATCCATTTTTCTTTCAGGTTCCACTGTGATGACTGATTGCCATCTTAAGTTGAACATGCACAGTGCAAAATGCTTGATTCTCTTCCGCTCCTTTCCAAGCCTAGTTGGTGCCCATACCCCCTTCAAGTTGATCAGGTCAATAATCTAGGAGTCATCTTTCACTCAACCCTTCATATCTTACATCAGATCCATCAGCAAGGCTGGTGACCTCTCCCTGCAAAACACATCTCACATCTGACCCCTTCTTCCATCCCCACCACTACAGTGCTAGGCCAAGCCTCCCTCACCTCTTGCCTGGACATTGTGAACTTCTAACTTTCAACCTTTCCCTGCAGTCTTATCTTCACTCTAGTGTCAAAGGAAACTGCTAAAAAGCCCGAGTTCCTTCATGTGCATTAAACTCCTCCAAAGGCTTCTTATTGGATTAGAATATAATCTAAACTTTTACCTCATCGTCTGCAAGGCTCTGAACTTCGCCTAAGTTTCCTGGCTTATATCCTGTACTTTCTTTCTGGAACACTCCACTCCCACAAGGCACTCTCACCGTCAGTTGCCTGGGACACTCTTCCCTCAGATCATCGCGTCGTTCCTCCTCATGATTCAGGTCTCAGCTCAACATACCCCTCAGAGAGACTTTCCATGACCAATCTAGCCATGGTGGCCTTGCCTCCCACCCAAGAGCCCTCTACTCCATTGTTTTATTTTATATTTTTACTAGAAATTAATATTGCCAGCAATTATCTATTTACTCCTTTTCACATTTAGTGTTTGCCTCCACCAACAGTATTCTTGGATTTCCCTTATAGCTCAGCTGGTAAGGAATCCGCCTGCAATGTGAGAGACCTGGGTTCGATCCCTGGGTTGGGAAGATCCCCTGGAGAAGGGAAAGGCTACCCACTCCAGTATCCTGGCCTGGAGAATTCCATAGAGTCCATGGGGTCGCAAAGAGTCGGACATGACTGAGCGACTTTAACTTTCCACCAACTCCTCTTTGAATCAGAAGTTTATTCTTGCTCACTGTTGTAACAGTGGGCAATGCCTGACCCATAGTGAATACACAACAAATATCTGATGACTAGATGGAACATCTATTTCATGTATTCATTGAGCAAACAACCATTTAGCACACTCTGTGTACAGACAGGCCCTGAAGATGCACTGCTGATATCAGTGCTTGCAAGAGTAGTAGAGGAGACAAGCAAGTAAACAGAAACACACAGGATAGTGGGCTCAGTCCTTGATGAGGGACAGGTGGAAGCCCCGCAGCATCTAAGTGAGACATGCAACACAGACCTGGAATGGCTGTGGGAGATTCGGGAAAAGACTCTCTGGAAGGGAGTGTATTAGGTTTCTACTGCAGTTTCAGCAAATTACAACCAATTTGGCATCTCTACACAGCAGCCATGTAGTATCTCACAGTTGTATAGATCAAAAGTCCTACTGAGGGCTTCCCTGGTGACTCAGCGGTAAAGGATCCACCTGCCAATGCAGGAGACATGGGTTCAATCCCTGATTCAGGAAGATGCCCCCTGCTGCAGAGGAACTAAGCCCATGTGCCACAACTACTGACCCTGGGCTCCAAAGCCCACGCGTCTCAAACACTGAAGCCTGCATGCCCTGCATCCTGTGCTCTGCGACAAGAGCAGCCGCTGCAGTGAGAAACCGTGCACTGCACCTAGAGATAAGCCCACGCAGCAACGAAGACCTAGCATAACCCAAAATAAGATAAATGAATTTAAAAATTTAATACTTTAAAAAAAAAGACCCACTGGGCTCAGCTGGTTCTCAGAGTTTCACAGACCAAAATCCCCTTGTTTTGGGGCAGTGTTCCTTTCTGGAGACTCTGGGTTTACATGTTTCAGATCATTCAAACCAGCCAAATTCAGTTTCATGCAGTCGTAGGACTGCTAGTATTTCCTCCTTGCTGTCAGTCAAGTGCCAGTCTTTGTGCCTGGAAATCACATACAGTTCTTCTCATGGCAGTTCTTTCCATGTAGCCTGCCTCCACTCATGGGGCGTCAAATCTCTCATACTCAAGTCTCTGCAACTTCCTCTTCTGTGGCATCCATAAGTCCTGGTGATTATAGGGGGGCTACCTGGATAATCCAGGATAACTTTCCTTCTTTACAGTCTGTAATGTGAATTACATCTGTAAAGTCACGTTTGGTGAGTATTGTTCAGTTGCATCTGACTCTTTGTGGACTGCAGCACGCGAGGCTTCCCTGTCCTTCACCATCTCCCAGAGTTAACTCAAACTCATGTCCATTGAGTCGGTGATGCCATCCAACCATCTCATCCTTTGTTGTCCCCTTCTCTTCCTGCTTTCAATCTTTCCCAGCATCAGGGTCTTTTCCAGTGAGTTAGTGAATATAACAGCATAATTACAGTTTCTGGGGATTAGGAAATAGACATCTTTGAGGGGGCATTATTCTGCCTACTGTAAAGTAGATGCCTAATCTAAATCTTGTAGATTAATTGGAAGTTTTCTATGCAAGAAAATTAAGAACATTCCAAGCAAAAAATAAAAGAGAGAGAGAGAATCACAAATCCTTGCCAGTCATTCCACATGGCTAGAACACTGGGATGTGAGTGTGTGTGGGAAAGGTATAGGACAAAACATCTGGCTAGAGAAGTGGGCAGAAAATAGACACTGAAGGCAAGTTCGAACTTTTATCACAAGGTCAACCAAAAGTCTCCAAGGGCTGGGAGTTAATGATGGGATAAGTTGTTTTGTGTTGTTTAGTCATTCAGTCATGTTCAACTCTTTTGTGACACTATGGACTGCAGCCCACCAGGCTTCTCTCTCCATGGGATTTCCCAGGCAAGAATACTGGAATGGGTTGCATATCCTTCTCCAGGGGATCTTTCCAACCCAGGGACTGAACTTGAGTCTCCAGCATGGCAAGCTGAGTCTTTACCCTTGAGCCACCAGGGAACCCCAGTGGAATTAATGGAGAACAGCAATACAACATGAGGCTGAGTTTGCTCTAGGAGCAGAGAAACTTATATGTAAAAATATGTGAACACTTCTGTGAGCCAAGAAGTGAGGACGAGGAAGTGGCTGATTATGCAAAAATCTGTGTGAAATGCTCCAGGTCACCTGGGGAAGACTCGGGTGCTTTGATCCTTACCAAAAAGGACCATGAAAGGATTCTCAATCCATAGTAATATATATATTACAATAATTATATATATACACATTAAAAATTTTACACATATGTACTATATATAGTTTTAAATCATTATATAAATTTGTAAATATCTATAGTAGAATAGAATTTATTCTGAATCATCTGGATGTTCTCATCAAGATTGTCTAATCCAGTTATCATTGGATTTTGGCCCCTACAGCTGAGTGTATGTATATGTTTCCATGGTCCAGCTCTTAATGAGAAAACAGCAAAAGCAGACCCAATGACTCATTCATGCTAAGTGAAGGCCAAATGATCTGTGCCTGTTGTCTGAATGACACTATCACGGTAGAACAAAGAACAGAAGCGATGGGAGATGGGAGTCTCCACTTTGAACTCATCAGTGAGAGTCCGCTCAGTACAAAAACACAACCCAGCAGTAGGCATCATGTCATGTTTCAAATAGAAACTTGGTTTCATCAAAACAAAACCATCTGTTATATTAAATTAAATATTAATGTGAATAGTGTTGGTTTTATAGTTTTGTTTATATATAATTTGAACTTTCATCTTGTTTAATAAGGTTTATATCTAATTTTGTAGGTGGATACATATGTAGAGATTATTACATATAAGATTGATTTAACACTGGGGAGGGAGTTCATAAAAATAATTTTTATTTGTAATTCAAATTTCAGAAATGCAACTCTATTGTTTTAGTTATTTGACTGCTACCCTTCATAGGACGGGTGATTATAGTTCAGCCATGTAATTGAGCAGAAGGTGGAAAAGAAATAGAACGACTTAGAGAATTGTAGTATCAAAACATTTTTGAATTTGAAAGAAATTATCTAGTTTCATAGTGGCTTTTATCTATACTGAAGAGTTCTATGCCACAAGCATATATTCTTCTCTTTATTTTGTCATATGTTAATTGTATGTTATGTATGAATGAAAAACACCATAACCTTTTTCTTTTTTTTGCTGGTTAGTAGTTATTTCTTTAAGTTGCATTTTTAATTGGAGGATAATTGCTCAACAACATTGTGTTGGTTTTGCCATACAACGATGTGAATCAGCCACAAGTACACATATATCCCCTCCTCCTGGAACTGTCTCCCACTTCCTTCACCCCACCCCTCTAGGTTACCACAGGGAACCAGGCTGAGCTCCCTGTGTTATAAAGCAACTTCCCACCATCTATCCATGTTACACATGACTATGTATCTATCTCAGCGCTACTCTCAGTTGATCCCACCCTCTCCTTCCCTTGCTGTGCCCACAAGTCCACCCTCTACATCTGTGCCCTTCTTCCTGCCCTGCAAACTGGCTCTTCAGAACCATTTTTCTGCTGCTGTTGTTCAATCACTCTGTTGTGTCCAACTCTTTGCGACCCCATGGACTGCAGCACGCCAGGCTTCCCTGTCCTTCACCATCTCCCGGTGTTTGTTCAAACTCATGACCATTGAGTCGGTGATGCCATCCAACCATTTCATCCTCTGTCGTCCCCTTCTCCTCCTGCCTTCAGTCTTTCCCAGCATCAGGGTCTTTTCCAATGAGTTGGCTCTTGACATCAGGCGGCCAAAGTATTGGAGCTTCAGCTTCAGCATCAGTCTTTCCAAAGAATATTCAGGGTTGATTTCCTTTAGGATTGATTGGTTTGATCTCCTTGCAGTCCAAGGGACTCTCAAGAGTCTTCTCCAGCACCATTTTGTTAGATCCCATATATATGCGAAAAATGCCAGAATTTTTGTAATGAAAAATCTGTATCTATTTTTGTGCTAAAGTTCCTGTTTAGAATATTAAAACTTTAAGAATTAAAAGGACTGTTAAATTCAACTCATCACACACACACACATACACATACCTGTCATAAAAAACAACAAGGAATAGAGTTGGACAAGGACAACTTTCAGGACTTATGTTTTTTATATCTTAGACCCATAGTAAGTCAGGCTTGTTTATGACTTGTGCCTATAGCCCCTTATACCTCTTCATCCAACTCACAGCAGTGTCCAAGGTCTGTCTTCCCTACTGGACTTAGCTCTGCAAAGCTATAGGTCTCTTCTGCCTGATTCCTGCTGTATCCACATCGTTGAGCACATATCTTTGAGAAGGAGAGGAGGGGAGGGGGAAAAGATGGATCAAGAATGAGATGGATGGATGGATGGATGGATGTGAAGGAGGAAGGAAGAAGGACTGGAAAGGAAGGATGGAAGAGGGAGCTAAGGAGGAAATATAGTGAAAGAGAAAGAAACCTAGTTCGGGACTCTAACTCCCAGTCTGCTCTTTTTACTATATCATACTCAGTGATGAAGTAAAGTGAACATATCAGCCGCTCCATTGTGTCTGACTCTGTTGTGTCATGAACTGTAGCCCGCCAGGCTCCTCTGTCCACGGGATTCTCTAGGCAAGAATACTGGAGTGGCTGGCCACTCCCTTCTCTAAGGGATCTTCCCAACCCAGGGATCAAACCCAGGTCTCCTGCATTGCAGGAGATTGGAATACATTTTTAAATGTATAGAATCCAGGCAGATTCTTTACTGTCTGAGCCACCAGGGAAGCCCACCATACTTGGTGAAACCTTAAATCTACATTTTTTTTAAAAAGGATTTATACTTGAGATTACAATCTTGCTGTCATACAAAAAGCCCCACAAGAACAGGTGCCAGCCTACCATGCTACCATAATAGAAGAAAGCTCCATGGAGACACCACTGCCTATATTTTACTAAACCTATATTCTCAGGCTTCACACAATGTCTAGCATTTAGTGTGTTTCCAAAAAATATTTATTGGATAAATGTATGTAGGTATCAGGGAAAGAATAAGGAAAAATGTTGTTTCTTTAAGTTGCATTTTTAATTGGAGGATAATTGCTCAACAACATTGTGTTGGTTTTGCCATACAACGATGTGAATCAGCCACAAGTACACATATATCCCCTCCTCCTGGAACTGTCTCCCACTTCCTTCACCCCACCCCTCTAGGTTACCACAGGGAACCAGGCTGAGCTCCCTGTGTTATAAAGCAACTTCCCACCATCTATCCATGTTACACATGACTATGTATCTATCTCAGCGCTACTCTCAGTTGATCCCACCCTCTCCTTCCCTTGCTGTGCCCACAAGTCCACCCTCTACATCTGTGCCCTTCTTCCTGCCCTGCAAACTGGCTCTTCAGAACCATTTTTCTGCTGCTGTTGTTCAATCACTCTGTTGTGTCCAACTCTTTGCGACCCCATGGACTGCAGCACGCCAGGCTTCCCTGTCCTTCACCATCTCCCGGTGTTTGTTCAAACTCATGACCATTGAGTCGGTGATGCCATCCAACCATTTCATCCTCTGTCGTCCCCTTCTCCTCCTGCCTTCAGTCTTTCCCAGCATCAGGGTCTTTTCCAATGAGTTGGCTCTTGACATCAGGCGGCCAAAGTATTGGAGCTTCAGCTTCAGCATCAGTCTTTCCAAAGAATATTCAGGGTTGATTTCCTTTAGGATTGATTGGTTTGATCTCCTTGCAGTCCAAGGGACTCTCAAGAGTCTTCTCCAGCACCATTTTGTTAGATCCCATATATATGCGAAAAATGCCAGAATTTTTGTAATGAAAAATCTGTATCTATTTTTGTGCTAAAGTTCCTGTTTAGAATATTAAAACTTTAAGAATTAAAAGGACTGTTAAATTCAACTCATCACACACACACACATACACATACCTGTCATAAAAAACAACAAGGAATAGAGTTGGACAAGGACAACTTTCAGGACTTATGTTTTTTATATCTTAGACCCATAGTAAGTTAGGCTTGTTTATGACTTGTGCCTATAGCCCCTTATACCTCTTCATCCAACTCACAGCAGTGTCCAAGGTCTGTCTTCCCTACTGGACTTAGCTCTGCAAAGCTATAGGTCTCTTCTGCCTGATTCCTGCTGTATCCACATCGTTGAGCACATATCTTTGAGAAGGAGAGGAGGGGAGGGGGAAAAGATGGATCAAGAATGAGATGGATGGATGGATGGATGGATGTGAAGGAGGAAGGAAGAAGGACTGGAAAGGAAGGATGGAAGAGGGAGCTAAGGAGGAAATATAGTGAAAGAGAAAGAAACCTAGTTCGGGACTCTAACTCCCAGTCTGCTCTTTTTACTATATCATACTCAGTGATGAAGTAAAGTGAACATATCAGCCGCTCCATTGTGTCTGACTCTGTTGTGTCATGAACTGTAGCCCGCCAGGCTCCTCTGTCCACGGGATTCTCTAGGCAAGAATACTGGAGTGGCTGGCCACTCCCTTCTCTAAGGGATCTTCCCAACCCAGGGATCAAACCCAGGTCTCCTGCATTGCAGGAGATTGGAATACATTTTTAAATGTATAGAATCCAGGCAGATTCTTTACTGTCTGAGCCACCAGGGAAGCCCACCATACTTGGTGAAACCTTAAATCTACATTTTTTTTAAAAAGGATTTATACTTGAGATTACAATCTTGCTGTCATACAAAAAGCCCCACAAGAACAGGTGCCAGCCTACCATGCTACCATAATAGAAGAAAGCTCCATGGAGACACCACTGCCTATATTTTACTAAACCTATATTCTCAGGCTTCACACAATGTCTAGCATTTAGTGTGTTTCCAAAAAATATTTATTGGATAAATGTATGTAGGTATCAGGGAAAGAATAAGGAAAAATGTTGCAACTAATTCATAAACATTTGTCTCAGTCAAAAGATTCATCTTTTAAAATCAACACTACATTTTATTTTATTTTTACTTTATTCTACTTTACAATACTGTATTGGTTTTGCCATATATTGACATGAATCTGCCACGGGTGTATACAGGCTCCCAATCCTGAATCCCTCTCCCACCTCCCACGCCATATCATCTCTCTGGATCATCCCCATGCATCAGCCCCAAGCATCCTGTATCCTGTATTGAACATACACTGGCACTTCTTTTCTTATATGATAGTATACATGTTTCAATGCCATTCTCCCAAATCATCCCACCCTCTCCCTCTCCCTCAGAGGCCAAAAGTCGGTTCTATACATCTGTGTCTCTTTTGTTGTCTCACATACAGGGTCATCATTACTATCTTTCTAAATTCCATATATATGTGTCAGTATACTGTATTGGTGTTTTTCTTTCTGGCTTACTTCACTCTGTATTTTTATAAGAAAATCAAAATACCTCTTCAGCAAATGGATTACAAAATAACTGTCTTGAATCCGAGGTTGTAAGATGAGAATTCTCATTTACAAGGGAGAATACATATAGAGGGAATTATTAGGTTGGTGCAAACATACCTGCAGTTTCAGATTGAATTTTAAATCATTATTACTAGGCTCAAACACATCTTTATTAATCAAAATAGGAGCCATTACAATCAACACATTTTTGCCAACTAGAAATAAGCGTGTTTATTCCTGTAGCATAAAACTCCATATTTGGGATTCGACAAGCTCTTGTAAAGCATTTTATGCATCCTGCTAGTTGGGGAAGCATTTCCCCTGTAAACAGTTGTCAAGATTCTTGAAGAAGTGGTAGTCGGGTGGTGAGAAGTTAGGTAGATATGGCAGATGAGGCAAATCTTTGTAGACCAGTTCATTCAACTTTTAAAGCATTGGTTGTGTGACACGTGGTTGGGTGTTGTCATGGTGGGGAATTGGGCCCTTTCTGTTGACCAATGCTGGCTGCGGGTGTTGCAGCTTCGGGTGCATCTCATCGATTTGCTGAGCACACTTCTCAGATATAATGCTTTCACTGGGATCCAGACAGCTGTAGTGAATCCAATATGCAGCAGACTAGCAAACAGTGACCATGGGCTCTTCTTGATACAAGTCTGGCTTTGGGAAGTGCTTTGGAACTTCTTCTCGGTCCAAGCACTGAGCTCGTCATCACCATCTGTCACATAAAATCCACTTTTTGTCACACATCACAGTCGGATTGAGAAATAGTTTGCTGTTGTTGCACAGAATAAGACCACACTTGAAAATGATGATTTTTTTTGACTTGTGGTCAGCTCATGAGGCACCCACTTTCCAATTTGTTTCAAATGCTAAAAAACTATAGGATGGTTGATGCTGGGTTCCTTGGAAACCTCTCCTGTAGTTGTAAGAGGATCAGCTTCAATAATTGCTCTCCATTAGTCATTGTCCACTTCGGATGGTCAGCCACTGCGCTCCTCATCTCCAAGGTTCTCGTCTCCTTTACGAAGCTTCTTGAACCCCCACTGCACTGTATGTTAGCAGTCCTGGGCCAAATGTGTGGTTGATGTGGCAAGTTGTCTCTGCTGCCTTATGACCCATTCTGAACTCAAATAAGAAAATCGCTCAGATTTGCTCTTTGTCCAACAACATTTCCATAGTCTAAGATAAATGTAAAATACATAGCAAGTAATGTCATTAACAAAAAAATAAATCAAGCAATGAGCATTAAAATGATGTATAACATAACCACACTTATTTAGTATGTATCCCAATATCAAAGACAAATTTCAACAATGCAAAAACGGCAATTACTTTTGCACCAAAAATCAGGTTAGATATTTTAGTAAAACATTAGAGAAAGAAATTTGCTTCCTCTAAAACAAAGATTAGATAGCTGACAAGAAGACACAGTGATCTCTCCCAGTGGAATCAAGTACATAGAAACTGCCCGAAGAATGAATGACTGCTCTTAACCAGTTGTGCCGCACAAGGTCACGTGTAGACGCTGTAGATCCAGGAAGCGTTAAAAAAAAATCAGTGGAAAATCAAGCAATAGGTGAGTCTGGAGAAGCAGTCAGGAGTCAGGAAATCTTGTGAGGAGTCAGTAGCGAGATGAGGGATCTCAGTTTTTGCAGCCTGGAGTGGTGAAGAGGGTCCAGGCTTTGAAACTGACAGACTTGGATGCGGGCACTCACCATCTATCTGACTTTGGATAGGTTACTTGCTCTCTTTGAGCTTCAGGTTTTTTATGTGCAAAATAAGAGCAATGCCGTTTGCATTAAGGTTAGTGTATAGAGCTACTGGCCTACAACAGGTTCTCAACAAGTGGTATTTTAAGTTACCATCATCATTATTAAAATTATCCTAGATCTGGGACCTCTGAATATACAGAGGCAAACAAAAAATAAAAACCCTTGGACGACTTCACTTTTGCATTTCTAACAAGCTCCTAGGTGATGCCAAAAAGGGCTTCTCCATGGACTATACTTTAAGAAACCAGGCTTAGACCCTTTCAGAATCTCTGGCCCTCCTCCAGAACTAAAGTTCACAAGTTCTCCAAGTGATTCCCATGTGCAATGAAGTCTGAGACACACTAATTGAGAGTATAGATTTTCTGATGCAAGATCAGAGAATGAGGTAGGGAGTTCTTTCTATAAAAGAAAGTATGAGGATGAATTTACATTGCTCTCCAAAACAGCAGCTGACACTCCAATACTTTGGCCACCTGATGTGAAGAGCTGACTCACTTGAAAAGACTCTGATGCTGGGAAAGATTGAAGGTGGGAGGAGAAGGGGACGACAGAGGATGAGATGGTTGGATGGCATCACTGACTCAGTGGGCATGAGTCTGAGTAAACTCCTGGAGTTGGTGATGGACAGGGAGGCCTGGCGTGCTGCAGTCCATGGTGTCGCAGAGTCAGACACGACTGAGCGACTGAGCTGAATTGAAAAAACAACACCACTTTTAATGGGACATATTATGTCTAGAATTTTCTTCTGAGTTCTGTAGGAGGAAAGGCCCATTGAGGAGGTGGCTGATGACCAGGAGGGGCAGACCCACCTTCACTCTCACTGCGGAAGCTGTGCCAGTGGCAGTCTCCGTTGCTTTTTATAGAATGATGGTTTGGTAGAGCTGGGCTGTGGTGTTCTTAGAGTGTTACCAGCGAGGCCAAACTAGATCAGCTGTTACCAGGGTCCCATAAGCCTTTCTGTCTGTGGTTTGGTTCCTCTCCAAAGGCAGCAAGTAGAAAAGGCACTAGAGCTTCAGCCTGTCCGCAGAGCTAACTGCCCCTCCCTTTGCACAAAAGCCACTGACTCTAACCTCGCCTCTGCAATGCTCCCGATCTTTATCGGGGGGCATGCTGAGGGGTCACTGGTTGGAGACATTTTCTTGTCCAGGCTCTGCCCTTAACCTACAGTGGGCAGCCCAGAAATGCAAAGTGGCTCCTACCTCACCACTGACCAGGCTCTGAGAAAATGGAAATCAAGAAGGAAAAGGGATATGGGAAAACTACATAAAGGCAGAGAATGTAAAGGATATTTCTAACTCTGAAGAGGATTAGTATCATGTGAAAGGAGAATCTCGGCTTGGTGTCCCCTGGCTCTAAATTACCTCCAGAATCTTCCTATGACTGTGGGGTTGGAACAAAATAGTATCTGCGTCTGAATACTCGGTTACCAGCCTGGAGCTCCAGGGTCTCTAAAATAAAGGTACAGGAGGAAACGGGCTCTTAAAGGAACAGTGTGTCTAAACACAGTCTCTGATTGAAGCAGCCTCACCCTCTCTGGGGTCTGCAAATCCGTGGTCACTGCTCCCTCTGCTGGATCTTCGATCGTTGTTTTGTCCAGAGTCATGTCTGACTCTTCGTGACCTTAAGGACTGTAGCCCGCCAGGCTCCTCTGTCCATGGGACTTTCCAGGCGATCAAACCCTCATCTCCTGCATTAGCAGGCAGATTCTTTACCACTAAGCCACCAGCAAAGGTCTTGCTGGATCTACTAGAGGAGATTGCCTGATTTATTAATTCCAAAATCCCTCATTCATTCATTCCAAAAGCCCTCATTCATGCCATCCGCCCTCCTGGCAACTGCTCTGAAGTGCAAAACAATATTTTGAAGGTATGGGGAGAATAAAACCAATTTATATTTTCCATACAGTCTGTTATTGGATGAAAAAAAAAACATAATTTATTTTCCACAGGAAGAAAAATATGAACAAAGGTGTCTCCCTGGTGGAGACATAGTCTAAATAGCACTGATATAAAAATATTCTTAGGAAAGATGTATAAACATTCTCCATGTGCTAGAGAAGCAACACGATGCAAGCTCCTCTCCTCTGTTTCTGTCCCACCAGCCCCACAGCAAGGATAGCACGCAGGCCTTTGCTCTTTACGGTGAATGGGCTTCAACGGCAGGTGCTGCGTTATTGAAAAGGACTCAGAAAAAGCAGTAGGAATGAACAGCTTACCACGGACACAATATAATTTACTAAAAACGGTTCCCTCTTTCTACCTGTTCTTTCTTAGTTTCCATTTCTACATAGAAAGGAAGATTTCCCTTTCATGAGATAATTTTAATAGGGATAACTTCAGACCTATACAAAAGTGAAAAACAATAGCACTCACCTTCCTATACGCCCCACACAGCTCCCACAGTTACCAACACAAGCCGATCTTATGTCTGTACCCTCACCAGCTTCCCCTTGTACTATGAGTATCAAGTAACTTTCACACATATTGATTCATTCACAATCTTTCAGTATTTGTTCTAAAAACAAGAACTATTCCTGACCATAAATATATTATCATCATTACACCTAGAAAATTAATAAATTCGTAATACTGGATACCCAGAAATGTTTAAAAATTCGGATTGCCCCTACATGCCATTAACTTTTTAATAATTTGTTTGAATTAAGTTCCTAATAAGGTCCACACATTGTGTTGGGTTGATATGTCTTTTAAGGTATTTTAATCGATACATTGCTCCTTCTTTTTCTTGCAGTTTATTTTTAATGAAACTAAGTTTTTTTGTCCTATAGAATTTCCTTCATTCTGAATTTTGCTGATTGCATCTCTGCGGTATGGCTCCATAAGTTTGGGTTTCCATATATTGGTTGGTACTTGGACCTAGAGCCTTGCCAGGTTCAATTTTTTTTTTTTTTTGAGCAAGACTGCTTCCCAGGCAGTGTGTTCTTCTACCCAGAGACATCTAATGTCTGCTTATCACTCCTTTAGTTCTGTTATCAGCTACTGATGCTCAGTGCCTAAACCATTAATTCACTGTGATATTCTAATTCCATATTTTCTCATTCATTTCTTAACTGGAATTGTTCTATGGAAGCATACTTCTACTTGGTTACCCAGTGATATAGTTTTCATAGGAAAGGCAAGATAAACGACTGATTATCTTTATTTGCCAGTTATCAAAATAATGCTCCAAAGGTGACTGATGAGTTTAATTCTACTCCTGTGTCCTTAAACCACCTCTAAGACTCATCTTTGAATGGTTGGGTTTTGACACTTTTCACAGGTTACCAGAAACTAGTTACAGATATACTTTTTCCATTATTATTCTATCAATTTGACAGTGATGTTAATTTTCAATCTTTTAGTTGGTTAGGTCTCTTTTTCCATCCAGCTTAGGTTTACTTTATTCTTTCTTGAATAACCTTGAATATTTATTTATAATCAGACTTTCTCTCAGTCTCACACATAAGCCTACACACTCGTTTATTTATTTGTTTATCCATTAAACAATATCTGTATGTATTAAGTCGCTTCAGTCATGTCCAACTCTTTGTGACTCTATACACTATAGCCCACCAGGCTCTTCAGTCCATGGGATTCTCCAGGCAAGAATACTGGAGTTGACTGCATGTCCTCCTCCAGGGGATCCTCCCAACCCAGGGATTGAACACGTGTCTTCTATGTCTCCTGCATTGGCAGGCTGGATCTTTACCACTAGCACCACCTGGGAAGCCCGAAACAATGTCTATTGAGGGTCAGCTACTTGCCAGGCAATCCCTTTCTTCTTGAATTACATTCCAAAGTGGAAGACAGGAATCACAGATACACAGACACATACACACACACATCTCGCAATAAAAGAAACTTTCCATTCCTGTTTTAGTCTTGTTCGCCTTTTCCCCCATAAGGGTTGGCATCAGTTACAAAGCCTTCTTAATTATAGGAATGAAATCGTGTTTTGGTTAGAAGTTAGCAGGAGAACAGCTCCTGCACTGTGAATGTATATGTGTCTCTGCATGAAATGTCTCACATACTGCTGTGCTTGACCCAACCCACGGTTAATCAGGGAAATTTTTGGACTAGAAACCGTGTCTCTGACAACAGCATTGCAGGCCAGATGACAGAGACTAGTCATCACTAGTGTGCTAAATTCTTTGGGGCAGGAGTACACATTTTGTTATTGGGAATACTTTATTTCTGTACCTCCAGTAGCTTATCTTTCTTTTTAATTTTTTGCCACACAGCAAGTGGGATTTCCATTCCCCGACCAGGGATCGAATTCCTGTCCCCTGCATTGGAAGCATGAAGTCTTAACCACTAGGCCACCAGGGAAGTCCACTAGCATTTCTTAACATGATGCATATTTGAATCTCCTGGGGAGCTTATAAAAATGACTGATGCCAGGCCATAGGTGAATAAATCAGAATCTTTATCAGGCAGTGGGTATGGGGATTGTTTTAAAAGCTTCACAGATGCTTCCAATATGCAACCAGGATTGAAAACAAGCCTAAATTTACAGGCTTTTTACTAGGTAATGAGAGCCGTGACCAAATGAAGCAAGTTCCCCAATATTGTCAGTAGAGGGCAGCATAGCCCCAATAATTAAATAATCCAAACCTGTCTCACTGGACTAGCCCATAGATTTTTTCAGCATTTTAAATTAAATATTCTGCTTTCACAAAATTGTGAAATACAAGCTTTAACTATATTTTGTAATTCTATAAAATTTAAATTAATTTAGAAATTAAACTACTAATATAAATTCTGAGTACAATTCAGCTATTTCAACAATACTGAGGTTATTTTAAACTGCATTATTTTACAGCAACATTATTTCAAACTACAGACAAAATAACTTTAAGTGATGCCAGAATAAATAATGATTAGGGTTTGATGAAAGTTATGGAATATATTTCTGGATTTGGTAAATTATTTTTAAAAATTTTAATAATAAGAATTGTCAGCATAATTGATTTTCAGCCTAGAAGGTCAAACTAAGTATTTTGGCAGGAATATCTGGAAAGAATTTCTAGGAATGTAATTCACGAGGCTATGTCAGTTTCAGAATAACCAGTAAATGTTTGCTGTATTAGATTCAGCAGATAAGAGAAGTCCTGAGTCAGTACCCCAGTTCCGCCTTCCATAAAGATTCTCATTTATCTGAAACATAAAAATACGTGCTCCTTTTAAATGGCCTTTACATATGCCTTGTATTTAACGTGAATGGGGCCCAATTATAAGGTGGTGGAGAGCACAGTCCATCTGATAAAGATGAGGTTAAAAGGGAATAATCTTCTCTGGGAAAAGAGTTAGTTGATTGTCATTTACTACTGGAGGAATAATATCAGGTTTCTTACACAGACTTTTACAGCACCAAATGAATCTTCTTTCCTTCTTACCTTCACTCATTGTGAATATACAATAAGCTTTAACAGAAGAATCATTTCCAAGAACTAAAAATCCCACAATAGAGGTCTAAAAATCAAAGGCCTAATTTTACAGTGGAATCTGTTATCAGCCCTATTGCTCTGTACTTTATCACATTTTGGTACCATTTCAGGTGAGTACTAAATAAATCTAGCCGTGTGAAGAATTAGTACAGCAAAATCCAGCAAAATGAACACATTCTCATATTCATATATATATGTAATCATTTGCATATTTAAAACACCTTATTTATAAACACATGTATACAAACAACCCTACACCCTCTTTACCCATTGACGCTGGATTTCAATAAAATCATATTTCTATTAAAATTTCAGTTCCAGCCATAGATTATAGCGAAATACTCTCATTAATGTAAAAATAGTCCTTCAATAATACAGCCTCAAAATTCACATAAACTGCAGGCTTTTACTTCAGAAGTCCAGACGTATATGCACACAAGACTTGAGACATCTTGTTATATCCTTACCACACTTGAACTAGACAGATGGAAGATTATAAACTAGTTACACCCATATTTATTTGATAGAAAGTTGTTTAAAGAACAATTTTTAAAAATAGCAACCATCAGGGTGGGATGGGGAGGGAGATGGGAGGGAGGTTCAAAAGGGAGGGAACATATGTGTACCTAAGGCTGATTCATGTTGAGGTTTGAGAGAAGAAAAAAAAAATTCTGAAAAGCAATTATCTTTCAATTTAAAAAATACATTAAAAAAAGGAGCAACCATCAAAGGCAGCTTCTTTCTTATAAATAATATCTTGTCTTCTTGAGCAATGTAACTTTGTACCTGACACCTCTAATGGAAATACTTTTCATCTTTAGAGATGCCAAATTTGCTGTCTGTGTACATGTGACACTCACATTTTAGCTTGTATAAATGAACACAGGACAAAGTCCGATACTAACAATGCAACAGACTTCCACATAAGGGTACAAGGACGATGAGCACTTTCCACTCCCAAACCTGCTGGTCTCTTTTCCTACAGTCATGAGGGCTGTTGGTCATTTCGCTTTAGTGGACAAAAGTCAACTGACTCCCCACTGACTGTGCCACAGGCCTGCAAGCTGAGGATGGAAAACAATTTCGACATTTGCCACTTGGACTCCCGCCCTCAGCAAGCACATTTGTTGTTCCTACACGGTCTTTTGGCTGCCTTCTCTCCCAGCCATCTGTTAAAAGAGGCATTGTGCCTGCTCAGATGGGATGGTGCCACTCTTTCCAAGAGACTCTCACAAAATACATTGTCTTAACTACCTTGACTTCACGAAGTTCAAAATATATTCACCAACCAGAACTGCATTTTGAAACTCCACACAGCTGAGCGGTAAAGGACTGAATTCTGTGCCCAGATAAATTGTGAGATCCCGAAAGAATTATGCAAGACTTAGTTTCAATGGGTGGATAACGAAATTGAACGCTGCATTTTCCATGATTGAACACCGGATATAAATACAGCTATACACATCACTGCTTTCTCCTTCATGTGACCAGCTCTGAGCAAACAGTGACTGTACACCTGTTATTCCCTCATCTTCAGGGCCACGATCTCATTGATTCAGAGAGATGTTTATACACTCGGAATAGCTGATTTGCACACGATTGATGATGGCTTAGTCCGTGTGAGCCCCAACGTCGTTAACAAGGCTCAGTAGTGATGATCATAGATTTACTCTATGAAACCCAGCAGGACAGAGACCGCCTTTCCAAAGGAGACTGGGTTGAGCGTTTTTGTACCTTTCAGCTACTCCATTTTCAAGTTTGCCATTTCCCCTCAAGGTTTAAATGTGCCTCTTACCAGATTCTTCTGCATCTCAGAATGGAGTCTGATCCCATCTGCAGGTCTCTGACAAGTTTCTTTCTCTGACATCTTCCCACCAGATAAGTCTCCATGTTTTGCAACCAACTGTGTATCCTGAATTTGGCTGATGGTCATTTCACACATCCACCTCTGGATCAGAAAGCAAAGCCAATTTGGGATGGAAGCCTAACAAAGGCAACCAAACACCACCTGAAGGAGCTTGAGCTCTGATCAGACAATAAATACTGTTGTTGTATATGTATGCTACCAAATTTCACCATTTCTAAGTCTCTTTCCTCTAAAATTCTAGTTAGAAAAATAATGATTTTTTGGAGTACAGTTGCTTTACAATGCTGTGTTAGCTTCTGCTGTACAACAAAGTGGATCAGCTATACGTATACATATATTTCTGAGCCACCAGGGAAGTCCAATTAAGTAAAATAAGATACATACGATTAAGAGTTAACCAGAAATGAAACTAGCTTTTTGTTAAAATCACCCAAGAAAATAACCTGCTCAAGAGACATTTCTAAATTTCAAAGCAGAATTTAAAAGCCTTATTAAAAGTATTTGGAAAAAACTCAGTAATCTAAAATCACATAAGACTGAAGTGATATTGTTAGAAAATGGAATGGTCATTGCCAAGGACTGGGAGAGGAAAAGATGGAGAGTTAACTGTTTAATGGGTATACAGTTTCAATTTTGCAAGATGAAAAGAATTCTGGAGATTGATGGCCACACAACAATATTAATGTACTTAATACGACTGAACTGTAGGCTTTAAAAAGCTTAATATGGTAAATATTATGTGTATTTTATTATAATTTAAAAATAGGTCAGGTTTAAACATAATAGCTAAAACTATATTTAAAAACTCAGAACAAAACATAGGTGTAAAAGATCTTGAGATGTGTATAAGAGACAGGCACCAAGCTGAGTCCCCTGTGCTGAACAGCAGCTTCCCATTAGCTACCTATTGTACACATGGGGGTGTATATTTGTCATGACTAAAGCTAACAGTAAAGAATTATTTAAAACTATTCATTTTAAAAAAGATTGCCAAATTTATAGTATCTGCTCAAGACTAAATAAATAATAGAAGCTTGGTTTTATGTAGAAAAAAGAATTTATACTTTTTTCCTCAAAGGATGCTATAAGTAATGAAAATAAACTATCTCACTTGATTCAGGGAGGATTTTGTGCAAATGATGGGCAGATTTTAGTGAAGCGGTTACATTGTGTGTGAGGGGCATTCTGTCTAGAGAGGCTGGTGAAGTAAAACAAAGCTGGACGAAGGATAATTTGAATGGAAAGGGCAAGCAACGGAAGAAGTTCTCATGAGCTGAACTGCGGTAATGAAGTAGGGGACGCTGTGATATGAGTTCACCGAATCATCAGGAGTGTGTAGTAAGGGCCTTGTAACTAGATAAGGAATCTGACCTTACAGCCCAGAGTGATGGGAAAGCCACAGTGTGGTAATCTGGGCCAAGGCTTAGGCTGAATATAGCCTAGAGGGTTAGTCACAGTGGGACAGGGCCTAGGAAGGCTGATGGCTGCCTGCAGACCTGAGGTGTTCTAGCTAGAGTTGGTGAGTCCAGCTCTGCGAGGTGAAGAACCACGCATACCTTATCAGTTCAGATACATCACTGTATTTCCAGTGTTGAACACAGAAACTGACATATAGTAAGTGCTCAATAAATATGATTGCTCAAATAAGGGAGAAGAGAAATGAGTTCTGTGTGATGGCTTGAAGAAAAGAGCACTAACATTTGGCAATGGGGAGTCTTTCCGGTATGAATGACAATTATTATTCCAAAGCTTCTTGAGTTAGGACTAGAGCCAAATTTAAAACAAGCCACATAAGCTTAAACTTCAGGGGCCCTCCCCGGCACAGGGCCCTTCCAAGATTCTGGGAGTGAATCTAGCAATGTATATAAGAGTCATCAGTTTTTGTAAAATTATTAAAAAGAAGATATTTTAACAACAGTAGAGAAGACTGGGCTTCCCTGGTGGCTCAGATGATAAAGAATCTGCTGCAATGTGGGAGACCCTGGTAGGATCCCTGGGTCGGGAAAATCCCCTGGAGAAAGGGACTATCCTTTTCCACACTGACCTTCCTTCAGTCACGCCTACCTTCGTGCTGGGGATGGTATTATAGAGTAGCTCTGAACCTTTTTGGAATCTGACTAAAAGAAAGCTGAATTGAAGAAATAATTTCAGCTTCGTGAGCTCCAGTTATGCAGTTTTCAGCCATTTTAAGTGCAGCCAAGCCTTAGACAGACACTCATTCTGCTACCGTGTCCGCTCAGCTAGTACTGACCCACAGAGACGGGAACAGAGAATGTCCAGAGTCTGCGGTCAGAGACGATCCTCCGTCTGTGTCGCAGAAGGCCAGGGCCCAGCCAGTGTGTGGTCGAGGAGAGTGGTGACGGTTTGAAGGCAGAACTGCATTATGAAACACTTCCCCTCTTACTCAATGTTTAGAGCTGAGTTTTCAATTTTCATTAACTCTTCATCAAAAAAGATGCGATTATTGCTCAGTAATGTAGTACAGAGTATTGCAAATTCACCTCACGTTCCTTTTTGATGGGAATCTCATGAAATAGAATGTATCAAAATTATTATATTGGTGGGGCATAAACTTTTGTCAAAACTACAAATTGTATGTGTGTGAATTCACATATTTTATATGCCCCCAACTCTTCATAACAAAGAACAGATTTCTAGCATCCATATTAGAAGAAAGCCTGAACTACCTTTCTACTCTGTCTATAGGAAATATTTTAAATTACTTGTTCTATAATTGGGGCCTCCCTGGTGGCTCAGACAGTAATTAGGTGATCAAAAAGTAGATAGGTAAAAAAGTAGGACAAAATGTATTATGAAGGTATAATACAAAGTAATAGAAAATAATATGATGTTTTTCTTTTGTAATATCTGTGATATTTGTCAGCTTTATAACATTTGTAATTTGTGGCCACTGCTTTTCTCATTCTGAATATTTGCCTAATTTATAATTAGAAGTTGGCATTCTCTCTCTTAAAGAAACCTTTTTCCAAACTGTATAAACCTCAAGACCCACAAAACCTGATCAAAAACAGAGGTGGTGAATATGATAAAAAGGATTTAGAAGAAAGACAAACTGAAATGCTTCTGTATATAAGAACAGAAAATTTCAAGATACTTGATGGCATATTTGGGAGTAGAATGTAGCAGAGAAGCTGAGGATCAAACTATGTAAAATAGTGACCCATTTGTATACATCAGATCCAAAGACTTGTATACAAGGGGGTTTTAAAAATTGAATTATGGAATATAGAGACAATAGCAGAAATAAACACTAACAGAAATAGGTACAGGTCAGGGCCTGAAAGACTTCTGTTTTCAGTGGAAAATAGGAAATATAATCCTAAAGATGAGATTATCAAGATAAAGACATATGCAAATTTGTGAAAGCTAAGATAAGAGAAAAAATACAGAAAAGTACTAGAGAATTTAAAACCGAGTTTTAGACACACACAGTGGGCCCTCTGTATTCATGAGTTCTACACCCAAAGGGTCAATCAATCGTGGATCGATTGGTGAATGTGGAGGTCTGACTCTGCTGTGCCCTTTATCAGAAAGGACTTGAGCATCAGTGGATTTTGGTGTGCACCAGGTACCAACCTCCCACAGACACAGAGGGTTGACTTGTGTGTATGTGTGTACTGTGCTCGGTAGCTTTAGTCATGTCCAACTCTTTGTGACCTCATGGAGTACAGCCCACCAAACCCCTCTGTCCATGGGATTCTCCAGGCACGAATTCTGGAGTGGCTTGCCAGGCCACCCTCCAGGGGATCTTCCCCACCCAGGGATCAAATCCAGGTCTCCTGTGTCTCCTGCATTGCAGGCAATTCTTTACTTGCTGAGCCACCAGGAAAACCCAAGGGGTGATATTATTTACCAATAAAGACGATTTAAAGTGAAAGCAGTTTTTTTTCAATATTTTGTAAATATTAGTGCTGATAAATTCTATATTATTAATAATACAAATATTATTATTTGCAGGAGCCTACCATGCTCCTCTGTCCATGGGATTTTCCAGGCAATAGTACTGGAGTGGGTTGCCATTTTCTTCTCCAGAGGATCTTCCCAACCCAGGGATCGAACCAGGGTCTCCCACATTGTAGGCAGATAGCTTTACTGCCTGAGCCAGCAGGAAAGTCCAGTAATACAAATAATAAAAAGTTAAATATAATATCAAGTCAGAAGATTTTTGTGAATATATCAAAATCTGTTCAGTGTTGCTCAGCATAGTGCCTGGCATAGAGCAAGAGCAAAAATTATAAATTTGAACTATACATTATTAGAGTAAGTAAAAATGAAATCAGTTGAAATCTACAAGAAACAAAGAAGAAAAAAAACCACTCTTAAAACCACTCTTGACAGAGCAGGCTCTAATGGACATTTACAACTTCATTGGTAATAATCATCAAGCAAAATAAATATATAAGAAATGTTTAATATTTTATTTTTCTTTGAAAATTTATCCTTGAAAAGAAGTTTGAGGAGACTGAAAGGAGTGAAAGGTTAATAAAGAGTTGATTTTACAGATTTAGCTGTTTGAAATAGCAAGGCTTTATTTCCACTAATAAGCTGTCATTTAACGTAGTATGTTAAAGCTCAAGGAAATTGTACAAAGCCTAGATTCATCTTACTGTTTTTCTTTACTCTGAGAGAATATCTTAATTACATCAAGGATAAATCTAAATAAATAAACTGTAGAAAGGTCAGAAAGACTTCCCATACATAGACAGCTTTCAAAATCTTTCCACTATGTATCTTTTCAACATGCTAAGATTGTAGGTAACAGAGTCAAGAGTTTCCAGTTTTCCTTCATTCTGATTTTCATATCAGGATATCTGAGAAACAAGTGAGTTCTAATATAAACCCTAGTATCTCAAGAATTAGATAAGTGGGCAGTGTGATCAAATTTTTTATGACTTCATTATAACCATTTCTCATAGACTTTATTTCCAGCCTGTATTTCCATTTTTATCCTTTAGCATGTAGCTTTAAATTACTCACTGAAATAGTTTATCTAGAGCTTCAATGTATGGAGAAACCTACAGATTCAAAGGAATCAAATGAGATGCCCTTGCAACCTATTCAAATCTCTAATATGGAAAAGATGTCCTATAGAAAAGGTTGATGAGGATGCAGAAGAACTAGAAACTTCATGCATTACTGGCAGAATAGAAAATGATACATTCAGTTTGGAAAAGTTTGTCAGTTTCTTTAAAAGTTGAATGATCATCTAGCACAAAACTCAACCATTCCATTCTTAGGTGTTTATCCAAGAGAAGCGAAAATGTATGACCATATAAAGATTTGTATGTAAAATAGATGACTAGTCCAAGTTTAATGCATGAAACATGGCACTCAAAGCCAAAGCTGGTGCACTGGGACAACCCAAAGGGATGAGATGGGGAGGGAGGTGGGAGAGAAGTTCGGGATGGGGGACACATGTACACCCATGCCTGATTCATGTCAATATATGGCAAAAACCACCACAATATTGTAAAGTAATTAACCTCCAATTAAAATAAATAATTAAAAGGTATTTGTATGACACAAACGTCTGGAACAGCTTTATTTGTCAAAAACTGCAAATTTATTTGTCAAAAATTGAAAACTACTCAAATGTCCATCAACTGGTGAACGGACAACCAGATTATGGCATAGCCCTGCAGTGCCACATTCATTCAATAAGAATGAATTTTGACATGTACAACAACATAGGTAAATCTCAAAGAAATTATACTGAATGAAAGAAACCAGGTGATAAAGAGCAAGTGTTTTATCATTTTATTTATATAAAATTCTACAAAATGCAGATAAATCTCTTGTTATAGAAAGCAGATGAGCTGATGTATAAGGATGAGAAGAAAGGGAGGACCAGGAAAAAAGAGTAACAAAGGTATGAAAACCTTTGGGAGAGATGGATACGTTATCTTAGTTTTTAAACATGTTTTATATGTTTATTACCTTGATTTTTGTGATGGTTCTATGGGTATATGTAGTTATGCCTCATTACTCTCAGGAGGATTGACTCGAGAACCCCACTCTAGGATTCTAAAATCCACAGACACTCAAGTCTCTCATATAAAATGGTGTAATATTCGTATATAACCTATGTACATGTATTTTAAATCATCTCAAATTACTTATAATTAAATAATGTAAATGCTATGTAGCTAGTTGTGAATACAATGTAAGTAGTGTGTAAATAGCTGGTGGTGTGTGACAAATTTAAGTTTGGCTTTTGGAAACTTTCTGGAATTTTTTTCTAAATATTTTTGACACATGGTTGATTGAATTCAGAATGAAGAGCCCACGGGTACAGAGGGTCAACTGTACATATAAAAATGATGAACTTGTACAATTTAAATATGTATAAATTAATTAAATGTAACTACAACTCAACCAAGCTGTTTAAAAAATAATTAAATAAAATAGTGAGTAAGTGAGTAAAGTCGCTCAGTCATGTCCGACTCTTCGCAACCCCCTGGGCTGTAGGAGCCTACCAGGCTCCTCCATCCACGGGATTTTCCAGGCAAGAGTACTGGAGTGGGTTGCCATTTCTTTCTCCAGAGGATTTTCCTGACCTAGGGATTGAACCTGGGTCTCCCACATTGTAGGCAGACACTTTACCATCTGAGCCACCAGGGAAGTCCAATTAAGTAAAATAAGATACATACGATTAAGAGTTAACCAGAAATGAAACTAGCTTTTTGTTAAAATCACCCAAGAAAATAACCTGCTCAAGAGACATTTCTAAATTTCAAAGCAGAATTTAAAAGCCTTATTAAAAGTATTTGGAAAAAACTCAGTAATCTAAAATCACATAAGACTGAAGTGATATTGTTAGAAAATGGAATGGTCATTGCCAAGGACTGGGAGAGGAAAAGATGGAGAGTTAACTGTTTAATGGGTATACAGTTTCAATTTTGCAAGATGAAAAGAATTCTGGAGATTGATGGCCACACAACAATATTAATGTACTTAATACGACTGAACTGTAGGCTTTAAAAAGCTTAATATGGTAAAATTATGTGTATTTTATTATAATTTAAAAATAGGTCAGGTTTAAACATAATAGCTAAAACTATATTTAAAAACTCAGAACAAAACATAGGTGTAAAAGATCTTGGATTTATCTTGGATTAGGCAATGGTTCTTAGATATGACCAAAAGTATATGTGACAAAAGAGAAAAAAATAAGTAAATAGAACTTAAATTTAAAACTGCTGTGCTTCAAAGGACAACATCAAAAAAGTTGCTAATACAAACCACGTAGAGGGAGAAAACATTTGCAAGTCATAAGGGACTGTATCCAGAATATATAAGGAGCTCTTACAATTTAACGGTAAAAATACATCTCAACTTAAAAATGTGCAAAGAATTTGAATAGACAATTCTGCAAATGGCAAGTATGCACATGAAAAGATCAACATCACTAGTCACTAGGAAAACGCAATTTGAAAGAACAAGCACCATTTACCCATATTAGGATAGCTATAATCAGTGAAATGAAAAATAACAAATATAGGTGAGGCTGTGAAGAAACAGGAATAGAATTCCTGGTGAGAGAGTGAAACGATGCAGACTTTAAGCTTTGTTAAGTAGATTCAGAGCAGCTTTTAAGGTTCAAGCAAGCTTTTCTGCATTACTGAGGCAATACTCTTCAGAGTAGTTACATATATTAAGAGGTTTTACACTTTGATTGTTGGAACAGACACTGTTCCCAGGGAGAGCTCCTAGGATTGCTCCACCTGCTTCTTTTAGGTTGTTCCAGAGTTTCCTTACATGCATGTCATCACTATTTGGGTAAGATGTGGGGAGGGAGGCTCTCTGCAGATCTCCCAATTTTTCTCTGGTATCCCCAAACTCTCACCCATGTCTTCAAACATGGGAAACTAGCAGGGTTTGGGTTTCCCGTGTGGCTCATACAGTAAAGAATCTGCCTGCAGTGCAAGAGACCTGGATTTGATCCCTGGGTTAGGAAGATCACCTGGAGAAGGGAATGGCAACCCACTCCAGTATTCTTGCCTGAGAAATCCCATGGACAGAAGAGCCTGGAGGGCTACAGTCTACAGTCGGACAAAACTAAGCGAGTAGCATGTTCATCAGGGTCCGCCTGGACACCGCCCCTCCTTTCCTGCAGCTGGCCTGGAGACTCTGGGGCGTCATGAGTTAAGCAGGGGCATGAATGGCTCCTCTGATTTGCTTCTTGTCTGTCAAGAATTGCCCTGTGCTGTCTGGTGTCTAGTGCCTGAAAACAATTATTTCATATATTTTGCCTGATTTTTACATCGGACAAAACTAAGCGAGTAGCATGTTCATCAGGGTCCGCCTGGACACCGCCCCTCCTTTCCTGCAGCTGGCCTGGAGACTCTGGGGCGTCATGAGTTAAGCAGGGGCATGAATGGCTCCTCTGATTTGCTTCTTGTCTGTCAAGAATTGCCCTGTGCTGTCTGGTGTCTAGTGCCTGAAAACAATTATTTCATATATTTTGCCTGATTTCTAGTTGTTTAAGGTGGGAGAGTAAATCCTGTCCCTCTTACTCTACCTTGACCTAAAGTGGAAGTCAGGTTATGTATTTTTTATATTCCCGTATCTATGAAATGAGCCCATGCCAGGTTAAGTATAGAAAATCATCACACTAAATTGCCCCCCAGATATTTCTTGGAGTTTCTCAGGTGCTTCCTCCCCTATGCTCCAGAACACATTTCTCAGGTATTCATTCACTGCTTCACTTATTTGTCTAAGAGCTATGTATTGAGAGATTATGACATTCCAGATCCTGTTAGAGGCACTGGGGATACAATGAGGAAAGTGTTCAGAGATGAGATGTGAAAGACAAGGAGGAACATGCTTCCTGCTTTTATCAGTTTACGTTTCGTTGGAGACCAGCCACCATCAAATATGTACATTTCTGAAAGTAATTAGTACCACAAGAAAATAAATCAGATACTGTAATACAAAGTGACTGGGTGAAAGGATGCTAATTTAAGTTAGCAGTCACTGAGAAGGTGATACTTGATCTGAGACTGAACTGACAAGAAAGTATCACCAATAGAAAACTGGGGAAAGAGAACTCCAAGAAAAGCCACTAGCAAATATAAAGGGCTCAAAATGGGAAAGAGAAATGGATACTTGAGTCACAGAAAGACCAAAGTGGCTAGAACATACAGACATGAAAAAAATGTTCAGAGATGAAATACAAAAAGCACTGACTAACTTTTAGTCTCAGCACAAAAATGAGGTGAGTGGGATCCAACCACCGCTTATTCCTACCAATATTCTATTCTCCTTTGAAGACCTAGCCAATTCTTTCAAATGTCTACTCCTAACCCCAGAAAATGCTGTTACTATCAGTCAATCATAAGTAATCCTACTGACCCTAATGGTGTTAATAAACCAAGTAAGATGAGGGCTGGGAGGTGTCAATTAGATTTGACAACATGGACAACATCAGCGATTTTTGACATGAGCAGTTTCTTATTCCTTGGATGAAAAAATAAGCTTATTTGTAAGGATTGAGGCGTGAATAGGAGGTGAAAATTCAGACTCAAAAGTCTAGAAGTTTATTTGATTGTTAAATGTATATGTGCGTAGAAATTAAAGTTCTATACTTTAAGTAATTAAAGTCTCAAATGAGTATATAGACAATTAGAGTCAAATTAGTCTGATATCCAATAGATATTTAAATTGTAACTTGGTATGTAATTGGTTTTGCTACCCACAAAAACCCATCAATCAGTTTTTCATCTGACTTCTCTCCCATTCTCTTCTTCCTCTTCTGTTACCTTCTCATTTTTGCATGCTTTGAAATAAAGAACTGTGCCTCTGGCAGGAATGCAGTCATGTCTGTCAACTGTGGCTGTAACTATCACTGCGGCACTGGATTCCACAGCACGTGCCTCTTAACCTGTGATGAGCAGCAGGTTTCAGTAATTCTGTGTGTGAATTTCTGGGATAAACATGACAGGCATTTCTCTCACTGGTGACAAATATCTAGGAAATCCCACTACAATCTTGGCACAGTAAATCTTAAATCTGAGTACATCCTGGAGTCAAATTATGAGGCATTACACACGTGTTATAAGCAAATGAGATAAAGAGCTTGGTTTGCATTTATTACTTTTAAGACATTATATGTGATCAACATATACTTTAGACAATTATCTGGTCTTGTAATATTCTATGATACCTATTGTTAAAGTGGCTGGTGGCTCAAGTTCTTAAGCTGGACTTTAAGTATAACGGATATGAAACTCCATCTTCAGTAATAAGAAAGTTATTTTTAGGGATTAAAAAGAATTTTCTGAATGAGGATACACAGAAGATAAAGCATTTATCTATTTTTGAATATTTCTTCTGAGTAATATTTTATCTAAGGACAAAGTCACAGACACGATTCCATAGCAGTGGCATTCTGATGCCAGGTCAACTGTGTATTAAATCTTGTGTTCACAAAAGTAGAATTATTACATTTCTATATTAATAAAATGACAAGGCGTTTTTAAAAAGATGTGAAAAAGTGAACACCATAAAATGCAAGGTGTTCACTTTTTGTTGTTGTTATGTTAGATTTTTATTTTAATAAGATAAATATTTTATTTTAATAAGGAGAAGAAAAGAAAACTAGGTTGCAGATGTAGATCTCAGAGAGAATGTTTGCAACTAACCGGTAGCATCGACCAGTTAGTTAGGTATTTAACCCTTCCAGTCTCAATGTTCTCTTCTGCAAAGTGGGAATAGTAATACCCACTTTGCATGCAGTAAGTGATTATTAAATGTTGTCTAATCCTGACCTGAACAGGCTAGTAGCATCACTTTATGTACAAAAATCAACACATGATCAGTGTAATGATCCCCACCACTTTGGTGGGGCATAATTCTAATCTAAACTTCTTTAAGACCCCAGAAGATACTCATGGATTTAGATGATCCATCTAGGCCTAAATTAAAGAGGATGACTTATGAGAGCTATTCCTTTTCCCAACTGAAATAAAAAGATAAATATCTAGGGACTTTTCTGGAGGTACGGTGGATAGGAATCCATCTGGCAATGCACAGGGCTCACGTTTAATTCCTGATCTGGGAAGATTCCACATACCACAGAGCAACTAAGCCCATGCGCTACAGCTACTGAGCCCATGCGCCTCAGAGCCCGTGTTCTACAACAAGAGAAGCCACAGCAACAAGAAGCCTGCGCACAGCCACAAAGCCCCAGTGCAACCAAAAACATACATAAATAGATAAATAAAAATGGTATAGTCATTCTGTAAACAGTGTGGAAATTTCTAGAAATAAATATTAAAAACACTTTAAAAATTAAAAAAGATAGTATCTATGACTTGCCTGAATAAACATGAACCCAAATATGATGCATGTTGGGATAAAACTGTAGGATTTGCCTGACTGTTGAGTTCTGCGGTGTCACTCACATCAGTCAACATGGCCTGAGTCTTTGGCTTTGATTTTTGGCACTAATGGTGATTTTTAAAAAAAAAAAAAAAAAAAAGACACCATAAAACATCTGAATGAGTGTCCATGGCACAGATCAAATTTTGACTGGTAGAGCCAAGTCATGATCTTTCCCCTGCTTTTCCTTGGCTCCCTCTCCGATGATCCTGCTACTCTCCCCACAAAGGACAGTGACTTGCTTGGCTTTCAGCCCACATGGAGTGACAGGCTTATTCAAGTCTAGATGCAGTTTGTTTCTAACAAAACCAATACTCAAAAATAAAGCCTTCAATCCATCAGTCTCATTGGTGACAACAACTGACTGATCTGACTAATGCCTTCCTTAAATTTACAGGTGTTTAAAGTCCTGAATATAATGTATGCTGTGGTTTAGTAGAAGGAATATAAGCTTAAGAATCAGAAAGGCTGGTTCTGCTTCCTGTAAATATCATCATCTCTCTGATCCTTATGTTCTATATGCACAAAATGGGGCATCATCGTGCCCCTCCCAGGATGCTTTTATGAGGATTAAATTGAGGCAGCATCTGTAAAGTGTTCAGGTTCTTTAAAAAGGAAACTAAGCTAATATGAAAGAAGAGAAGCAAATGGGAGAGGTCCCAACTGGGGGCTGGAGTAACATACAGGTCAGAAAGGATACAGGTAACAAGAGCAGTGGGGAGAGTTTTTTTAAAAGCCCTGAATGTTTCTGGGCTCTACTTCAGTTAAAGGAGCGATAAGATGTTTGGTGTAAATGGAGCAATAGCCACGAGGACTATGAGAAGAGAAGAATGGCAGAAGACCAGGAAGGTTTTAGTTTTGAAGTTGTTAAGTTTAAGATGCCCAGAAGACCTCCAAGTGGAGTCTGGTGGAGAGGTACGGGCTGGAAATACAGTCATGGAGTCATCAGTGTAGAGATGGTGTTTAAAGCCATGAGACTGAAGTCACCCAAGAGGTATGTGTAGAAAGAAAACATCAAAGGACCAAGAGCTAAGAATTAGACTCAGTCTTGGGAGCAATAACAGTCAGAGGTCAGACTAATGAGGATGAACCAGAAAAGACAACGAGGAGCAACATCTTCCCTGAACTCATTTATGTTTTCAATCTCTTTGAGTGTCATCACGCTGCTGCAGACTAAATATGGACTGCATTAACAATTTTCCATTCTAGAAAAGAAGAAGTTGTTACATATTCTAAATTATAAGTATATAGGCATTATAAAGTAAAGGTATAAAGAATAAATGTGTGCATGGGTTTTCACAGTATCCCAGTTTTGCTTCCTTTTGTGTAAAAGGTTTAGTTTATACTGAAGTTCAAAGGTACAAAGAATAAATCCTCAACGTGTTTTCATATCTCAGTATCTTATGTCCTTTCACTTCCAGCAAAAGGTACATGAAAACAAACAAAAAGTGTTCATCTCAGAGTTTGCCTTCCATGGTCGCCCAAAACCACAAAGGTTCTAACTTTTGTTTCAAAAGACAGTCTCTATTTCAACAATTTCCATTTTGTAAAGACACTCATTCAATAAAATCATGTGTTATATGAGGAAGACTTTATGGAAGCTAGTATTCTGTAGCAGGGGGTTCGGCTCTCTCTCATTTGATTCCATTATTGGCAACTATTCATAACACAAATGCTTTGGTTCTTTCCTCCCTCTCCCTGCCACAATAGGTTGAGTAATTAACCAAGTGAAGAGGCTGTCAATTAAACACTGATACTAATCTAGGCATAAAAGCTTCTTTAGGGAACACTGGTTTTGAACATATTTTCAGCATTATCAGCGTTGATTGTATTCAATCCAATTCTCATACAATCGAGTGCTCCAGATGTTTATGTGCTGTCCAGGCAACGCTTGCAACATGGATGACCCACACGGTAGAAGCAGCCTTCACAAAGAATGTATGGAGAAGCTGCGCTCTATTGTGCCTCCAAGGCCTGTTTTTCCAGGAATAGATGTTCCATCATTAATTAGTGTCCCACATCTTTAATGATAAGATTGTCAAGGACAATTAAGGAAATGATTACAAGTGTCCTTGGCAACTGGAACGCCCCACTGGTTTTAGCTTACTTTCCCTAAGTGTGACTTAAAGGTCATTTCTTTGAAGTGTGGAGACTTAAGCACGGCTTACCTGGGTGCCATTATGTGCAAATGATACATAAAAAAGAAGACATCTTTCTAGCTTCATATCTTCAGCATGAATAAGAAGTGTTTTAAAATCGTTAAATTTTTGAGCCATTGCTTTAGCAACTAATATCTAATAGTAAATGATCTTTAGGAGTTGCTAGGGTTTGTTACTACCAGTCTTATTAACTTGTTTGACTAACTCATCTACTGTACACTGTAACTGGTTTCCTTTAAACGAACCCATTTTGACTATCACCAGCTATCAATGATTTCCTGTTTTCTCTTACTTTCACATCAGTTTGTTGATGCGTCCATTCAGAGACAAAGGCTTATCTTAAGTCTTTGGGTCTTCAAGAAAAGCTCCCTGTTCCAGATTATTGTAAAAAAAAAAAAAAAGCTAATGAAGCAGCCTGCTACAGCTCCAAGGACACTAACTGAAGATGTGTGTATTGGGTCAGCCCAGGCATAGTGGGCAGTGGAAGCATCCTGTTTGCCAGTTCTCCTGGCCTCCTTAGCCACCAGAAGTGACACTGGGACTCAGATGTATGCTGCATATACGGGGAATTTGAATCACAGCTGAAGAACTCCCAGTTTATAGAACCCTAAGTTTCTTTCACTCCAAATGATTGGTGACATCGGAACAAGAACCAAACCTGTCCTCTGCTCTGGAAGGAGACATGATGTTTCTCTACCAGCCACACAAACATCCATGTGAGGATGAAGGTATCAGTATCTCCGTGAATAGTTGAAGGACATGCAGGAACATGAGGACCCATGAAGAGTTTCCTTTTAGCATCCATTTGTTGGTCACACATTAATTGTGAGAAAATGTCTAGCAGAGAAGTATTAACCATAATCACCCTTGGAAGGAGGATTTCAAACTATACAGGTTCCATTCCCGAACCAGTCCTAGGCCCTTCCCCAAGCATGCCTTTTCCTTCTTGATAACTAGACACTCTCAATGGGTTGTTCTGTTTGTTTGCTTGCTTGCTTTCTGGCTGTGCTGTGCAGGAGCTTAGTTCCCCTACCAGGGATCAAACCTGTGCCCTCTGCTTCAGGAGCAAAGTCTTAATCATTGGATTGCCAGGAAAGCAACTCTCAGTGGGTTTTTATTTTTTCATTAGCTCAGACAGTAAAGAGTCTGCCTGCAATGCTGGAGACCCATGTTCGATCCCTGGGTCAGGAAGATTCCCTGCAGAAGGAAATAGCAACCCACTCCAGTATTCTTGCCGGGAAAATCCCAAGGATGGAGGGACCTGACAGGCTACAGTCCATGGGGTCAAAAAGAGTCACACAAGACTGAGTAACTTCACAGGCAAGTTTAACATTCATTCACATCAGTTATGGCAATGCCTATCAATAGCTTATTTGGAGCTTCCCTCCCCACCCCCCCCAAACCTACTGATTTTCCATTTACTTTTCATAATGTTTCATATATTCTGTAATGCAAATTGCCTTTAATTATTTTAGAAAAGAAGCTGCTATATGTTTTAAAATAAATACCAAATAATAGATTGCATAAGCCAAAACAGTATGACTACTTAATATATTTCAAAGACAGATACATCACCAATGATCTCTCCAAAGACATTTGAAAAGCACCTTTTTGTATTCACTCAATAGTTATTACCCAAACTACCCTAAAAGACTGGAAAAGTTAAAGACCATTATGATAGTGAACAAACTAGGTTTGTGATTTTAACATGTATATTGTTTATGGAGAATAATAGTATGTTTATTGTATTAAAATACGACAAACATAAAGAAGAATTAAATTATCTGCAGTACACCATCATCTGATATAAGCAA
>SJYC01148789.1:0-38669 GCA_006408675.1 Madoqua kirkii | reverse complement strand
AATTTCTACTGCCAACCACAAATAAGTGCACCTGTTTCACCACAAACTCACAATTGAGAATTATCTCACACCTTGAGTTAATAAATAAAAATACAGTCTCTCTGCTTTAACCACATTTCTTTCTTTATGATGAGATTAGGTTGAGATTAGGTTGGAATACATGTATTGGTCATGCAATTATGTTCCTGTGGTGAAACATTTAATTGTTGATTTAGTTTCCTATTTTTTTATTTTCATATTTTTCCTATAGGGAATCATGATTTTTCTTTTTACATATGATCATCATTATTGTTAATTTACTTTCTTTGTGAGCCTGCCGTTGATGGGTTATATGGTTGACAGCTTTGTCAGGTATCAATTACCAGAAAGTAAAATTTCTGACTCTATTCTGGAAATGAATTAATTAACAATCTTAAATTTTTAGTGTTTATGTGAATTTTTATCTTTCTTGGTATATTCATAAGTGTTTTGTTGAAAAACTGGGAAATTGTTACCTAGACATCATCTTAAACTGTAGTGCAGAAAAATTAATTTTTAAACTTTATTTTTTTTTCCATTAGTATAAAAAGCTTTAAAACAACAGAGAAAAATATACCCTTTTAAGTAAATTCAAAGTCTAATGAATGTTAGTAATTCACAGTGGCAAAAGGTCATTTCCATAGTGTTCATGTGTCTAACAATAGTGTGTGTTTGGACAGATTTTAAGGTGTTACTCTCATTTGTATTTTCTCTTTGGAGAGATGATGGGCGTCACGCATCTAAAGGTTCTGCAGGAAACTGAAAAACGTTCCCATTCTCTTCATTTGTTTACCAAACATGCTGCTTCACAGAAAACTGAACAAGCCCGATGTTTCTGTTTCCAAAAGTGGCTATTTTAGAAGAATGTGATTAGTGTAGAAAGACAATCCTGTTCTTTTAAACGGTCAAGACTAACTCCCCCTTTTCTACGTTAAGTGGATAAAATTAATGCTCAAAATGTCCATTTTACTTGTGGCTGATAGCTTCCTTGTTAATAGACAACCCTGAAAATTTTTCTCCCATTATAAGACTTTCTATTAAAATAATCAAAACTCAAAATGCAGAGAATTCAGGAAAAAAACTGGAAAAGAAATATCAAAAATTGACATGCTTGCAATGTAAACTCTACTATTGATTCCTAATAGTAAGACCATTATTTCAACTATGGTAATGCTATAATTTGGATTTTTTACATATTTTTTAAAAATCCAATGTAAATACTGCATTATTTACATTTTTGATAACTAAGTTTGGTGTTCTTTTGAAAAATAAATTTAATTGATTAAACAAAGCCAAATTTGACTGCAGTTTTGGTACGCTTACACAAGATTTTATATGTATAAAATACTAACAATTTTCAAAACAAAAATACCATTGGTCCTTTAAAAACGCAACAATAATGTATGAAATGAAATGAAGTCGCTTCAGTCGTGTCTGATGCTTAGTAACCCCATGGACTGTAGGCTGCCAGGCTCCTCTGTCTATGGGATTTTCCAGGCAACAGCACTGGAGCAGGTTACCACTACCGTCTCCAAAGGATCTTCCCTACCTAGGAATCGAACCTGGGTCTTCTGCACTGCAGGCAGACTATATCTTCTGAGCCACCAGAGGATCCCTTACAATAATGCATACTTGCTTCATCTATTGATGTAAGGGCCAAAAGAATCTTAAAAATCTTGACGAGGAGAAAGGTTTGAAAATGGCTATTTATTTTCTAGGTTTTCAATGATATCACTATATGTCTTCAAATGGAACAGAAATACAGAATTGTCAGTATCTTCTATGAATTTAGTGCTGCTTTAATTGTGTAGGCAGTACTTGTTGGCATATGATTATACTAAAATTTATAAGTATGCTTACCCACTCCAGTGTTCTTGCCTGGAGAATCCAGGGGATAGGGGAGCCTGGTGGGCTGCCGTCTATGTGGTCACACAGAGTCAGACATGACTGAAGCGACTTAGTAGCAGCAGCAGTATATGCTTAGTGTCCTGTTAATGAATGAGTAAATTAACCGAATGACAATAAAAGTAAAGTAACATGAAACAACAAATCCTTATTTACAGCTGTTAAAGTTAAGATGAAAAGAATAAGAAGACATCAACACTCTTCTATAAGTGTTCCCTCAGCACTTGACTTTGTTCAGAGTGTGAGCATGTCTCTAATATTGTTTAAGTTGCTTCAGTTGGTGTATTCTGTTTACTTTGAATGTCTTGGAATTCCAAATCTGTAAATTGCATTCCAACCAAACAGCCATAGACCCTTCACAGAGTAAAAATCCTTCCAAGAAGAATGAGATTAGCTCATTTTAGTGAAAGATAAGTTCATTAGGACACTTTGAAAGCTGATGGAATGTCTGGAGTTAGAGTTCTTTTCAAGTACCTTGAGCTCAACAATTTAAGTTAAATTAATTTAACTCAAAGCAAGTTTATTGAACACCTCCTATGACACTGTGGGGATACATATAGGGGTAAGTTGCTCATGATAGGGGTAAGAAACTCATGATCCTAAAGAGTAAACGTACCCACTATAAATATAACAGAAGGAAGAATATGGTTAGTTCTCCAAACAAACAGGAGAGATAAGTCAAACTGGGACAAGGAAACTGGAAGGATTCATGCTCAGCACTGCAGCAGCCATTCTGGGACTCTAGGGTGATATTACTACCTACTGAGAATGGCAGAGCAGAAAGACAGCAAGAGTCTATGGGTCCTTAATGGGTCATCATTCATGCTGAAATCATCTTACCTTTTACATTAGGGCCCAGAAATCTGACTGAGCTATGAGAAGGGATGGAACACAGCTGAGGGGATGTAATGAGACTAGAACCAAACACAAAAAGGTAGCATAGAGAGGAATCGTACTTCTGAACGTGGAAGGTTGCAGAGGAGCCAGAGATGTCTGATTGATTGTATTCATGGCCGCTACTGCCTCAGTTGGAACAAGGGAGCGGGAACAGGTTTGAGGGCAGAGAACGTTAAGTACCATTTTGGTGCTGAGTTAGAAAATGAAGAAAAACATTAATGTTGCTAAGTACTTTTGAACCAAATTGAATTTTGAGGAAAACAGAATGGCTTTATCTCCCGTGGGTTAAGTATGCCTTGTTCACTCCACACTGAAGTGACAATTATCCAAAGTTGAGTTTAATATGGCAGAAACCCCTTGTTTCTTACTGTTTGAGCAAAACAGTTCAAACAAACATGTCTGTTTCCTTCTCTAACCTGATTAAATTGAGAGCAAAAGAATAAAAATGTGTTTAAATCTGCAGGGGCCCAGAGAACGGGCCCCATTTCTCAGGATGAGACTGGAACATGTTAACTAGCAAAATGAGGGAATGGTTCAAGAGGAAAACATTGGGCTATTAATTCAGGGCATCCAGCACAGCAAAGAGGTAATGGAAATTTCTAGAAGGATGATAAAGGAAAGCCTAGGATGAAGGCAAAAGCCTAAAGAACAGCAGCCAGTACTCCCTGGAGCTGGAGGTTGGTGAACAGTAGAAACCTGCCTGTTGTTGTTCAGTCGCTAAGTTGTGTCTGACTCTTTGTGGCCCATAGGCTGCAGCATGCCAGGCATCCTGTCCTTCACCATTTCCTGGAGCTTGCTCAAACTCATGTCCATTTGATTTGGGACAATGCCATCCAACCATCTCATCATCTGTTGTCCCTTTCTTCTTCAGCCTTCAATCTTTCTCAGCATTAGGGTCTTTTTCAATGAGTTGGCTCTTCGCATCAAGTAGCCAAACTACTGGAGCTTCAGTCTCAGCATCAGTCCTTTCAATGAACATTCAGGGTTGGTTCCTTTAGGAGTGACTGGTTGGATCTCCTTGCAGTCCAAGGGACTCTCAAGAGTCTTCCCCAGCACCATAGTTTGAAAATACCAATTCTTCAGCACTTAGCCTTCTTTATGCTCCAACTCTCACATCTGACGTGACTACTGGAAAAACTGGAGCTTTAACTACACAGACCTTTTTCGGCGAAGTGATGTCTCTGCTTTTAAATATGCTGTCTACGTTTGTCATAGCTTTTCTTCCAAGGAGAAGAAATTAATTTTCTTTCAATTTTGTGGCTGCAGTTACTGTCTGCAGCGATTTTGGAGCCCAAGAAAATCAAATCGGCCACTGTTTCCACTTTTTTTTCCTACCTATTTGCCATGAAGTGATGGGACCAGATGCCATGATCTTAGTTTTTAGAATGTTGAGTTTTAACCCAGATCTTTCACTTGAGGAGAGTGGAAAAGATACTTTTTAAAGTATAGATTGCCCTGCTCCATAATTTCCTGCTTAGATAAATAGATCTTTCTTGGTCCCAGTGTAACCCTCAGGAGCTGGGAGTCTTCGCCCATACCCTGGAAGAAGAGAACCAGTATGATCAGAGCACCAGCCAGTCTTTAACCGCATCTAAAGCTGGATAATCAAGTAAGCGCCGTAAGAACTTAGGTGCTAGGAGAATAAATGAAGAATAGTTAGGGAAAGGGGGTACCAGGAACTGGTGGACAATTTATTGTAATAAGCCTTCTAGGGCAATTTGCTCTTTTTAAGTGATATAAATCACTTTGATAAAAATAAAAATTTAAAAGAAAATGCAAAGGTAAAGAACTCATCCAAAGAACGGCTCAGATAAACAGATTACAGTTACTCCCACTGAACTCTTTATTCAAGGAACTCTATTCCTCCAATCTGTTGCTGGCTACCCTCATGATATAGCATAAATTCTTTTCTCTCCTCCTTGGTAAATCTTACCAGAGCAGGCTAAATAGCAGAGAACACCTTGCAGGGATAAAAGAAGGATTTATTTCCCCAAAACTGTTGAGCCACTGTCTCTCAGGGTGTGGGTAACACAAACACACTTTAAATCTCTGTTCAAAACTATCATTTTCTTTTTGATCCAAGTATTTGGGCAGTGTAAAGAAATCTGGAAATCAAATCAGAGCTGGTTTGAGCTGGATGAGACTTTGCTAAACCACTTGCATTCTTAAGAATACTTGAAAGCCAAGTAGTGCACAATTAAAATGTTAAACTACACATGAACAGCAACCAGTCCATCCTAAAGGAAATCAGTCCTGAATATTCATTGGAAGGACTGATGCTGAAGCTGAAACTCCAATACTCTGGCCACTTGATGCAAAGAACTGACTCATTGGAAAAGACCCTGATGCTGGGAAAGATTGAAGGTGGGAGGAGAAGGGGACAACAGAGGATGAGATGGTTGGATGTCATCACCTACTTGAAGGGTTTGAATAAGTTCTGGGAGTTGGTGATGGACAGGGAAGCCTAGTGTGCTTCAGTCCACGGGATGCAAAGAGTTGGATACGATTAAGCAACTGAACTGAACTGAACGCATCTGTTTGACTCTTTGAAAAAATAAAACAGCACATGGAAATTTATCTTCTTCCATGTTGGTTGCTCAGTCGTGTCTGACTCTTTGTGACCTCATGGACTATAGCCCACTAGGCTCCTCTGTCTATGGAATTTTCTAGGCAAGAATACTGGAGTGGGTTGCCATTCCCTTCTCCAGAGGATCTTCCTGATCCAGGGATCAAACCCATGTCTCCTGCATTGGAGGCAGATTCTTTATCATCTAAGCCACTAGGGAAGCCCAACAAAATGGATGTAAAAAGCCTGCCAAAAGAGGAAAGGGAAGATTTCAAATATAATTATTGCCTACTGATATTATCTTGCCATGTAGCAATCTAAAATTATAGAGAAGGAATGTACTTTAGAATCAACCAGTTCAACACCCAGGAAATACAGATATAGGAGCAGAGGTCCAGGAAGGCAAAGTGACTTGCTTGGGACAAAAAATTATTTATGGAAAGGCAGGGAAGAAAACCAAGACCCCTGACTACCATCTATCGTCAACGCACCTTAAGTGCGGCTTCAGTTGTCACTGCCCAGAGGCCATGCCATTGCCAGTCTAGACGATGGGACTCCTGGCACCAAGAGCTCATGAAGGTGTACGTTTCAACCAGGCCGCAGGTAAAGTGCAGAAGAAGTGCTGGGCTAATGCACTGCACACAATGCGACCTGTGTGTCAGGAAGAAAAGTCACAGGGTTTTCAAAAGACAGTAAAGTGCTTAGAAGCTTGTTTTAAAGGATCAGAAGCTCCTACCTCTTTTCTGTTCCTTTCATGTGTGCAGTAAAAGAGCAGAGGCATTCTATTTCCACCATAAGTTTCTGAGTGCGAGACCAAGAAAGCTTTTGTTTTGTTGTTGGTGGTCAGTTGCTGAGATGTGAAACTACTCTTTAGTGACAAGAGCTTCACCAAGACATCACTAGCGCAAAGCAGGATCCTGGCCATTTGAGCCTCCTTTTTAAGCATCTGACATTAGCTTCAAGACAGCCTCTCCCCACATGTAAGTTTCCAATGTTGCCTGTAGACATGCTCCAATGAAGGAAGTCAGCAGGTGAGTTTGTTTAATATATATTCTCCACATGGCTTTTCCAACATACCCTCTTAAACCATAACTCCAGAGCCTGGCTTTCCCCTCCCTCTGTATTCCAAAACAGAGGCGAGGAAAAAAGCATTCTTTTTTGTTATGTATCAGTGCTGATTCATTGCCCCTATCTACCGATTTCATTCAGTAAGTGTAATAAATATGTTTTTGATACTTGCTTTATATTTCCTGGTTCTTGGGAAAGTTTCATCATTAAGAGTTTTCCTTCATCTCTAAGGTAAATGAGCTTACCGCAGCCCATTAAAATTGTCATTTTGTCTGAAGACCATGGACAAACTTTGTTAGCTAGTGTTTCACTCTTATCTCTCTGTCTGATCAAAGAGGAAGTCTTACTAGTTCTTTTTAGCTAGAAGCTGATTACTGGCCTCATGATTACACAAAAGAAGATGCGCTTCTTTCCACACCTGAAGGCATCTGAGGTGCAATTTGTGTGGTACTTACAAGCCCTGCTAAAAGCAATGGCTGCCTACTTTCCTAATCTGTCTGTTTGCGTTTGCAGGCATGGAGAATTCACAGTAAACAAGGTAAAGTGCAAATGCTTTCATAGGTTTGCAATGGACAATAACAACTACTGGTAACAAAGAGAAGAAGCTCTTTGCAAATCTATACTTTATCAGCTGATACATGTGTGAGGATGCTTATGTACAGACCTTCTAAAACATCAGAATTTACCGTTTCCAAAGACATGAACCAAACTGATTTGAAAAAAAGATTTTTGATCTTCTAATTTCCAATATTATGTCCTCATTTGAAAACATTCAATGTACGATATACAAATATAAGGTGCTAGTCTGGAAGTGACCAATGGACAGTAAGGTAACTGTAAAGAGAAATTGATTCATGAGTTTCTATAGAATTTACATAAGGGGAAAACTTCACCTCTCTGTGATGGCCTAGCTGTTGTTCAACTTGAAGTTTGAGTTAAATTACATATAAGTCCTCTTCAGCAGTATGATTTTAGTAGTTTTCAAATCTCTGTTCTAGATGAGTGCTTTAAATATGTAAAAATTGGTGGAATCTTTAATCAGAATCTCAACAGATGAGAATCTGTTGATATCAAGCTGCACAGGTTACTGTGATGCCCAGCTTCTGAACACCCCCAACATCCATCAGTAGCATCAGCCATGCATTTGACAGCGAGAAGGTTAAGTGCTTGCAAGAAAGGTGTTCTGCTTTTCATTGAACAGATATCTATAGCTGTCATTTTCCATGTGAATAACAGGAAAAGTTGAAATTTTGTATAAAGATAAACTAGTTTGATTCATATCTTTTTTTACAGAGAAGCAGTTACAGAATAGATGTTAAAAATTTCTAAGGAATATTTCTTCAGGGATCTTTTCAAATTTTTTGGTCTTCTCTGGTGGCTCAGACAGTAACAAGTTTTCCTACAATGCAGGAGATCGGGGTTCGACTGCTGGGTCAGGAAGATCCCCTGGAGAAGGAAACGGCCACCCACTCCAGCGTTCTTGCCTGAGGACTCTGATAGACAGAAGAGCCTGGTGGGCTACCGTCCCCGGGGTCACGAGGAGTCAGACACGACTGAGTGACTTGCATTCACTCGGTCAGATATTTTAGTGAATGCTCTATGGAAATTTCAAAGTTTTGTACCAGAAAGCATAGAATACTTGACCTTGGCCTAGAAAACTTTGATGGCCAGAATAAACTAACACCACTATAAAAATTTTGGTATGGTATCTCCAGACAGCTTAATTTTGGAACAAGAATATAACTGAAACATGAAATAGCATAGCAAATAAAGTTGTCTGGAATTGTCTAAAATCCTAAATTTATAGGCTTAAAACAGTACTTTATAATCCATACTAAGCTCTTATTTGAAAGTATTGTCCATCGTGTGCAGTTGCCTCTTCAAGGCTCTTGATAATCTTATAATGTTCACAGCTTAGAGGAAGACTCTTATCTCAACTGTACTAATGACTAGAGGGCTTGTATCCAATACTTTATCCTTGATTTATTCATTAATTAAACAAAAGTATACTGCGAATTTACTATGTGATAAGCTCTGTGGACAGTTCTGGGAATTCAGTAGTGACTGCAACAGATCTAAGGCCACTGGTGGAGTGGAATGTAACTGGTTTCATTTTCCAGGTTCTAGAATCAGAAGTTGTCCTTTGAAACTATATTTGTACTATAATTTCTCACCAAAAAATTACAGAAAGTGATCTTGAAGGATCACTAACATAATGAGATCTATTAAACTCAACTTATATATGGTTCCTCTCTAAGGAGGTAGTGTTTTGCAACAAATGAACAAATTCTGCAAAAATTAAAATTGTTTAAATGACCTTACTAACTATATAAAATAGGCTGTAGCAACTGTCAAGAGCAAAACAGTTGTGTATAAAGTCTACCTGTTTCTCATATACGATGCAAGATTTAAGGGTCCAGATTTGCACTTTTTTCACAAGCAAGATATGTTTGAATTCTGATGGATGGTTTGAATTAACTATATCAAATAGAATCAGCCAATCTAGTTAAGGAGCAATCTGAGTCTACAAATCATCAGGTGATTATCAGAGAGCTATTAAAAAAATCAATAGAAAATACTTAGTAAGTGGGAATAGACAGATGGGTGGAAATTTGGTCATTTATTCAATTGCCTTTCCACTATAAACAATGCAATATTCAAAAGTAGTGGGGATATAAAGATAAAGACAATCCTTCCCTCAGTAGTTTCAGATCAGTAGGTGTGTAAGATTTGCACTGTCTCCTAATTCAGAGGATGCAGGAGGGAGAGAGTTTTCATGACCTGGTCAAACTGTAACCTCATCACCCACAAGAGCTCTGAAATACCAGCATTTCCTGCACTGGACAGGTGACAAGCTCTCCCACATCTGACTATTGTAACGCTCTTCACTGCCTTTTCTTTAATTCCTCATAACCTTTGTGAGTCACTCAGCGGTTCCTTGTGTGGAAGACCTCATTGTCTCTGAAAGACAGGTAAGCTGCTACCTTACCCCATCATTCTGTTTTATTCTCTGGCTTGTTTTGTCCTTGAGAGAGGCATTTTGTCTTACCTTGTATCCTAATTACATGGCTATATACATAGGAGGTGCTGAATTTTAACACAATTGAGTTACTATTTGTTTCTAGAAGGAGGAACTGGGCTTTTGTTAAATTAGAATTAATGAAGTTCCCAAGGCTATGCCATATATAAAATACAGATAATTGTCCAGGGAAAAGGAACATAGCTCAGGACTTTTGATCTAGTGCAGTTTGTAAGTTACTTATCAGTTAAGGATTTTCATAATCTCCAGAATTTTCTGAATAATGTTAAGTGGATTGTTAATTTATTTAATTTCATCAGCAGTGGTACAGGAAGTTTTTAGGAAAGCCAGATAAATTCAATGTAGCATGTACTTACAGAATATAGCACTTGAAGTTATATATATTTCCTTCAGTTCTTTTAGTATTTTTTCATACACAGTTATTTTCATCTTATGCTATGTTGAACTATATGCTGTTAAGTTGCTTTCGTCACATCTGACTCTTTGCAACCCCGTGGACTGTAGCCCACCAGGTTTCTCTGTCCATGGGATTCTCCAGACAAGATTACTGAAGTGGGTTGCCATGCCCTCCTCCAAGGGATCTTCCCAGCCCAGGGATCAAACCTGCAGCTCCTGCATTGCAGGCAGATTCGGCATTGGTGAGCCACCAGGGAAGCCCATGTTGAACTATACTTACAGTTTATAGAACACTTCACAAAAGTTACTCAAGAACTTGATTTACTTTTTAGTTTGGTTTTTGCCAGGCCTTTACTGCTATTTATAACACTTTCCAGTTTTCAAACACTAAACACAGAATGCAAAATTTTAAAATATTTCATGGTTGAATGATTTGTTTATATATGCCAAAAGTCTTTATTACTTTTTCACTATCATTTATTAATACTTCCCCATATCTTTATTAAAAGCAATACTTTATAGAGTTTATCTCTACCAGTCATGTAACAATTAAACATTTACTTAAGAGCAATTTTAGATCTAAAGAAAATGAGAAGAAATAATAAATACAAAGAAAGAACCCTTTATAGCCTAAGTGCCTTCCTACATTATGGAACCAAAAATACATCCAAAAAACTTCATGCAAATGACCAGACTAGTGAATAATTTACTTTTTTAAATAAGTGGAAGAAAACAAAAGCAAAAAGACCTTACAAAAATTCCTGGGCTCAGTAGTTGTGGCTCCTAGGCTCTAGAGCACAGACTCAACAGCTGTGGCACATGGGCTTAGTTGCTCCACAGCAGGTAGAATCTTCCCAGATCAGGGATCAAACCTGTGTCTCCTGCATTGGTAGGTGGATTCTTTACCACTGAGCCACCAGAGAAGCCCAATAAATTTATAATTTTAAAATCACTTTCTTTATGTTAAGTAGCCATCTTTTAAACAGAAGATTTCGATGGACCTATTTGCAGGGCAGGAGTAGAGATGCAGACTTGTGGACACCACAGGGCAAGGAAAGGGAGGGAGGAACTGAGACAGCAGGCCTGACACCAACACCATCATGTGTGAGACAGACAGTGGGGAGCCGCTGCGTAACACAGGGAGGCCAACCCAGCACTCTGACAACTGGAGGGGTGGGGAGAGGTGGGAGGGAGCCACAAGAGGGAGGGCACATGTGTATACTTAACGGCTGATTCACGTTGTATGGCAGAAACCAGCACATCACTGTGGGCTTCCCTGGTAGCTCAGCTGGTAGAGAATCTACCTGCAATGCAGGAAACCCTGGTTGGATTCCTGGATTGGGAAGATCCCCTGTAGAAGGGATAGGCTACCCACTGCAGTATTCTTGGGTTTCCCTGGTGGGTCAGATGATGAAGAATTCGCCTTCAATGGGGGAGACCTGGGTTTGATCCCTGGGTTGGGAAGATCCCCTGGAGAAGGGAAAGGCTACCCACTCCAGTACTCCTGCCTGGAGAATCTCCATGGACAGAGGAGCCTGGCGGGCTACAGTCCATGGAGTAAGAAAGAGCTGGACACAGCTGAGTGCCTAAGCACAGCACAGCAACACAGCATCATAAAGCAATTATCCCCCAATTAAAAATACATAAATAAATAAAAGATGTACAGAAAGATCACCATCTTAAGTATGAATCGTATAAAATATTTTAAGTAATAAGTAGGTACAAAGAGTAAAATAACAAAAGCCTTGAATTTGGGCTTACTCTGCTTTCTGTAAAACAACAGTTTAAGAATTTTTTTTCTGGTTATGAGTATCATTGTGATTTGAATAAAAATATTTTTATAAATTACTACCAATCTATTCTTCCTCCTATTTTCATCCATCCTATTCCTGGGATATGATTTCTTAAATTATGAAAACTGCAATTAACAATTCACCCAAACATCGACTCCCAGGGACAAAGTGTGAAAATATATTAGGAAAGAACTACAAGGACATCCTCAGAAGATAGTGCTTTTGAATACAGAAACAGGAGCTCCCTTCACAAAGGACCGAGGGGATCTATTTGTGGTTTCACATGCACATTTTGAAAGCCCCCAATTGTAGTTTCAGTATCAAAATAATGAAGTGTCAATGGCATTTCTCCTCACAGTAAAGAATTAATTAAACAACCTCTATAATGATCTGGCTGCTAATAGTACTATTTCTGACATGAGACCCTTTTACCTTGGTTCTGAATTACATGAATCCTTGTGAATGCTTTTGTTATAAATACTCATCTTGCTTCCTCATGTGTGATATGAATTTCTATGATCATAGGATCACAATTATCTCCTTACTCCTTTCAAAGAATTTGTATAGCCCCTTTGATAAGAGAAACTCCAAGTGTTTTGCAAACACACCGTTTACCACAGCCAATATGAATCACTGCCCTCGTTTTATAAGAATAGCAACACTACCTTTCAGACAATTGTCAGGCAAAGAAAAGTCTTAAATTGCACCTAGAGACAAGCTACACACAGAGCAAGAAGTCCAAGTTCTGGAAATCATGTAATTTTTCTACTATCAAATATGCTCTGCTTTATGCAATAGGTGTTCCCTTAAGGATTCTTATAAATGAAGAGAAATGAAGAGATTCTAATAAATGAAGATTTGTTTCCAAGTCAAATCAAACTTTAATGCATCCAAAGACTTATTCCGTAGCAATGAAGCTTGATTAGTCATTGAGTTTTCAAAAGAGAGGAAATATGTACTACATATTTCAGAGAAAAACATTTACTTTGTGCTAGGGAAAAATCTAAATTTTCAATTTCCTGAAACAGTATACAAGAGTCACAAATTTCAGTGGTTTACAGGGTCAGGTAGGAAACATAACCAAATAGAATGAAGCTAGAAATATCAATAACCTCAGATATACTGATGACAACACCCTTATGGCAGAAAGTGAAGAGGAACTAAAAAGTCTCTTGATGAAAGTGAAAGAGGAGAGTGAAAAAGTTGGCTTAAAGCTCAACATTCAGAAAACCAAGATCATGGCATCCAGTCCCATCACTTCAGGGCAAATATATGGGGAAACAGTGGAAACAGTGTCAGACTTTATTTTGGGGGGCTCCAAAATCACTGCAGATGGTGACTGCAGCCATGAAATTAAAAGACGCTTACTCCTTGAAAGAAAAGTTATGACCAACCTAGATAGTATATTCAAAAAGCAGAGACATTACTTTGCTGACTAAGGTCCGTCTAGTCAAGGCTATGGTTTTTCCTGTGGTCATGTGTGGATGTGAGAGTTGGACTGTGAAGAAGGCTGAGCACTGAAGAATTGATGCTTTTGAGCTGTGGTGTTGGAGAAGACTCTTGAGAGTCCCTTGGACTGCAAGGAGATCCAACCAGTCCATTCTGAAGGAGATCAGCCCTGGGATTTCTTTGGAAGGAATGATGCTGAAGCTGAAACTCCAGTACTTTGGCCACCTCATGTGAAGAATTGACTCATTAGAAAAGACTCTGATGCTGGGAGGGATTGGGGGCAGGAGGAGAAGGGGATGACAGAGGATGAGATGGCTGGATGGCATCACGGACTCGATGGATGTGAGTCGGAGTAAACTCCGGGAGATGGTGATGAACAGGGAGGCCTGGCATGCTGCGATTCATGGGGTCGCAAAGAGTCGGACATGACTGAGTGACTGAAGTGAACTGAAGTATAGGGCAAGAGGTGGGGGCGGGGCACCAAGACCGCATAGGAGGGCTAGGCCCCACCCGAGAGGCGACTGCCGCTTGGATCGCAAGCAGCCTGTGTGTGATATTTGAAAATACAGCCCTGTTTCACCATATCTTTAGTGTTTTCAAGGCACAATGGAAAGCAAGAAGTGTATGTGAAATTTCTTGATATCCTAACTCAAAATCTTTTAAATCACTGGACAGGAAAAATAGACCAATGTATGCTCTCTGGATTAAAACTACGAGACACTACGATGTAATTCTCCTATTACATCAGAATGTAATGACATCTCCTATTAATTCAGAATGTAACACATTCTGAAAAAGGCAACCACCCAGAAGTTAACCCTTTATCTCATGGCAATGAAAGAAAATCTCTAGAGGACGTTTGGCCCATATCTTCTGTGAGGGTAGATCTGTATCAGAACTACTGTTGCACAACAGATTCACCTTGCTGTACACCTGAAACTAATACAACATTGTAAACCAGTTAACACCCCAATCAAATTTTTTAAAAAACATCTACAGAAAATGTTCTTTCAATGAGCATTTCCTGTAAATGGCAACTCATGCAAGTCAGCATGCTATATGACTGAGACAGGGCACTGAACAGGATGCAGTGCTCCCTCTTTTGAAGAGGTTGGGGCTTAAGCCATCTGCTCACACAGCTTTAAGGTTCCAAGTGGAAGGGTTGGTTGTTCGCTTGCATACCTCTTCTGTCTCTGGTCCCATCCCCTCACTCTCTTCTCCCAGGGGAGTACGAGTGACTTCCCTGATTGGTGAGTTGCTCAGAAGGACCTGGGAAAGTACAGGTTGTCTCCTCCTTCTCTCTCCCGGACATTCAAGTCTGGCCTCACGGAGGAGAACAAACGACATTTTGCAGGATATATTCAGTTCGAGTGAGAGTTCAAAAACTATTTGTCCTCATGTAAGCCATGCCTTCAAATATAGTTTGAAAGGTTAAAACGTTGAGGACAGAGAAGTTTGTGTCTTCTCTGTGTTTTGTTCTCTGTGGCTCCAAGCCAAGAAAGGGTAGAGAGGTGTTAATTACCGGGTCCCATCAAAGTGTCAAAAATGTCCCCAGAGGGTAAACCCACATGGGAAGTGCTGATCATTGTGAAGTACACCGTGCTGTGAGAACACACAAGAGGGGGATCTTAACCAAGAATCCAAGAGTCAGAAAGGCTAGTAGCAAAAATTATGAACTGTGATACATTTATCCAGGTAAAAGCACAAGCAAGCGTGAACAAACCATTCCTGGAATAGAAAACAGCACACACAGCCACACTGGAGGCAGCACGGCCAGGCGGCAGGGTCAACAGAAATTCAGGAGGGAGTGCAGGACGGAAGCGTGGAGAGAGTGGACGAGAGGCCAGGCAGTGAGGCTAAAGAAAACCCAGGTTCTTCTGGCTTTCTGAGGATGTCTCTGCGGGGTTTTCCGTGGGAAAGCCACACAAGCGGATTGGTGAGTTTAAAAGATCAGCCTGAGGAAAAATGAAAGCTCAGTCTGGCTATAATATTACAAACAGGTTGACAGCAGCAAGGCGGGAGAGAGATGAACTAATTATTACTATAGGAATCTAGGTGAGAAGAGGAGGCTCCTAGTCTTGGCATAAAGAAGAAAAACTCAAGAAGTATGTCGGAGACAAAATCACCCAGTCTCAAGGGACCTTTTGACCTCAGGATGGAAAGGTCCTCGGATCCTCCCGCAGCTGGCATTCCAGTGGGTCCAGTGCTAAAGTCAGCAGCTAGTGCCATCTGGTATCTGATCCTTTTTAGCTTGGTCAGAGACGATAATACACCTGGACTGACAGCCACCCCCCAGGGCTCTTTGTGGCACCACACATCCCTGAGTCTCTTCCAGGTCCTTCTCAAGGCACCCCAGGCTTCGTGGTCCACCCCAGCCTCTGTGCAGGGCTCTCGAGCCCTCACTAAAACCAGCCCAGTGGTTCCCAGCGTAACTCCTCTTACTTCTCCTGGAGCAGCGGGCCAGCTGTCCCTGCATCCCCACTACCCAAGAACCCAGAGTGGCCAGAAAGTGGGGTTCATGCCCTGTCAGAGGAGCTCTCCGTTTAATTCACTTAACACTCCTCCAATTCTGAAATCTGCACACATCTCTAATTTTTTATTCTCCTATTTCTGACTCTGTGTCAATCCTCCTTTTTGACAGAATTGGGGTTCCTTCCCTTCCTCTTTCTGCCAGGGCCTGCTCTTATGTTAGCTGTGGTCTAGACACCAAATTTGGTTTTCAAAGTGAAGTGTCAAGTACCCAGTCTCTCTGGCTGCAGAGGGAACAAGTTTTAAAGGAAAAAAAAAAATCAAATAATGAAACATAATATCAGGTAATATTCATGGCATACTTTATAATAAGTCTAGTGAGCACTGTTCTAAGTGCTTTTAGATTTAATTTCTTTAATCACCACAACAACCCTAGTATATTCCCCACTGAGATGAAACTGGGGGTGGAATGGGGCTGAAGAATTATATCACATGTCTAGGTTGCATAGCTACTCAGTGAAGGAAGAGAGTTTAAAACCAGGCATTCTGAATCTCTGCAAAAAAACATTTTTGTGTGATATACTTCATTAAGAGAAAAAGTATTTCAATAAAATTAGAGAGCTGGTGGTGTTTCAAACGCTGCTAATTGGTCAAACTCCATCAGGACTGTAAAAGGTTCATTTGACTTGGCAGTGAAAAAGTTAGCCTTGACCTTGGTATTTTTAAGTATAGGGGAGAAGAAGGCAGTTATCAGGGGTAAAAGAATAAAGGAGAGTTGAGAAATTAAGGAGGAGACATGATATCATTCTTCATGCAGAGTAACCATATATACAGTTGAGGAAGAGTTTCTGTTTTCTTTTGTTTTGTAACTTAGAGGTAACTGAACATATTTAAATACTGATAAACTCTGATAATAAATAAAGATTCTAATGCTGGGAAAGATCAAAGGCAGGAGGAGAAGGGGACAACAGAGGATGAGGTAGTTGGATGGCATCACCAACTCAATGGACACGAGTTTGAGCAAACTCTGGGAGATGGCGAAGGACAGGGAAGCCTGGCAAGTTGCAGTCCATGGGGTCACAAAGAGTTAGACACGACTTAGCAACTGAATAACAACAAATACTGATAGGAAAAGAAATAGAGAGATGACCCAAGGTCAGAGGGAGTGATGAGAAACCTCTCTATACCTCATCAGAAGCGGCCCAGAGATCATAGAAGAGGTTTCCTTGCTTAGTTTAAGATCTGTACATGTGTGCATGCTAAGTTGTGTCCAACTCTTTGCAACCCCATGGACTGTAGCCCGGCAGGCTCCTCTGTCCTCAGAATTTCCCAGGCAAGAATACTGGAGTGGGTTGCCATTTCCTCCTCCAGGGGATCTTCCCGACCCTAGACTGAACTCAGGTCTCTTATATCTCTTGCATTGACAAGCGGGTTCTCTACCACTAGCCCTATCTGGGAAGCCCTTAGGAGCTGGGAAAAGCCAGTTGCACAGCATGAATGTGAGGGAATGAAAGCCTCTTTCAGAACTGCTTAGCTAAGACCCAGAAGCTTATCACGAGGACTGTAAAACTTACGGGGTTAAAAGCAATAGAAAAAATAAAAACAGAAACATCTAAGTAGCAGACCAGTGTCTTCATCCTCTTTTTCCTTCAAGAAGTAGATGCCAAGATGGTTCAGAAATACACACATGAGTTTCCATTCGATAGACTACAAGGTTCAAGGCAGCCTTTGCTTTTGAAAGTTGTTGCTTTCATGTTCTGAAAGACCTAAGGCTATTAAACCCAGTGGCAATATGCCAGGGGAAGGAAACCACTTAAACACAGTGATAGTTCTCCTAACGGAAGCATTGTTCAAAGCAAGTGCAGTGGATAGTGCCTCTTGGTTTTCCTACCAAAGCAGCCTTTACCAGAGAGGAAAAAACACTGACTTGACGCTCATATTGGGCAAATATTACACTGCATTTTAGCAAGACCTTATTGAACATGTCATTTTTTCATATTAAGGCATGTTGTTTGGCATAATCACTTTCCTTTTTTAGCTGTATGGGGGTTCAAAAACATTATCCCTACATCACCATGATGTGCTATAGGGTGTAAAGCAAGCCAAGAATGTATAATGTAATTTATAAAAACTTCTCCTTTGGAAAGTTATTATCTGAGTTGCTCACATTACTCTTAGCATTGATCGCTTTATATTCTAAATATTTGCATATTTTTCTGGAAAATATATTTTATGTCCCACCCCACATGTATTTTATATAAAGTAAGAATATCATAACTCTGAGTCTAATTAATTACCAATTTTTAAAAAAATCCTGCTCTTTCATGTTATGTCTTATTTATAATTTCTAGGAAGAAATTTTAGCCAGAAAGGAAAAAAATTTCCTAGTAGACTTCACAGAAGTCACACAATTTTCCCTGCCATATAAGTAGTGCTCATATTCTGAGATTGTTTTCACATCTATTTGTCCTTTTGTAAGGTTATAATTTTGCTATGTCTTTTTCAAGTTACAGTCTTAGAAATGGGGTGCTCTGTGCTCAGTCACTCAGTCATGTCCAACTCTTTGAGACCCACTCGTAGCCTGCCAGGTTTCCCATGGGATTCTCCAGGTAAGAATACTGGAGTGGGTTGCCATTTCCTCCTCCAGGGGATCTTCCTAACCTGACCTGGGGATCGAACCTCCATCTCCTTGCATTGCAGGCTGATTCTTTACCACTGAGTCATCAGGGAAGTTCAGAGGGTAACCCCCAGCATAAATTTTAGATCACGGGTAATTTTCTAACGGCAACCAAGTTTGTCCAGAATATCTTGAGAAAAATCTACCCACTAAGGGCAATGGTCTGGGACTTGCCTTGAAGCTGCCATGCGTATGTGCACGCTCAGTCCCTTCAGTCATGTCCGACTCTTTCAACCCTAAGGACTATAGCCTGCCAGGCTTCTCTGTCCATGGGATTCTCCAAGGGAAGAATACTGGAGTGGGTTGCCATGCCCTCCTCCAGGGGATCTTCCCAACCCAGTGATCGAATCTGCAGTGTCTCCTGGATCTTCTGCATCGAAGCCGAATTCTTTACCGCTGGGCCACCCAGGAAGCCCCTTGAAGCTGCCACATGTTAGTATAATGGGGACAAGTTAAAGGTACGCAAACCTGCTTCAAAGGACTCTGGACAGCTTAAACAGAGAGAATAACAAATCTATTTTCATTTCAAGGCACAGAATGAGATCTGATAACTTTTCATGCTCATGATTAAAAAAAAAAACAACTGACCAGCAAAAACATTTATTCCCTCATTCCACCTCATTCTAGACTCCTACTCTTGACTTTGCCATAACCAATGACAGTACAGTCTCCAAAAGGGTCATTTCTGATATCCCATTCTAGCTACCCTCCAGCCTGCCTTCTACCCACCTGCTTTAGGACTCTACTCAAGTAACTCTTTATCATCTGGATCCTCAGTCCATAGGTGTTAGCACTGTGTCCCTAGTTCCCTCTTCCCAGGTTAGATTTTTCTCTCCTGGGACAACACTTTTAATTCCCTCCCATGTTCTCCTTCTGTCAAAGGGCTCAACATGTGTAATCCTATCAGCTCATTTCTTCCATGCATCAGTGGCTGAACACTGCTGGGGAAAAAATACACAACTCTTCCCATTTGTGAAGAGTTTGGATTTCTCATAAGTCTAGGACCCATATCCCAAATGAGCCCTTGACACTACCTATCAATTCTGCCACATTTGGCTAGAATTTTTAAATTTTACTCGCTCCAAATAAACTATTTCCTATCATATGAACACGAGTTTGAGCAAACTCTGGGAGATAGAGAAGGATAGGGAAGCCTGGCGAGTTGCAGTCCATGGGGTCACAAAGAGTTAGACACAACTTAGCAACTGAATAACAACAAATACTGATAGGAAAAGAAATAGAGAGATGACCCAAGGTCAGAGGGAGTGATGAGAAACCTCTCTATACCTCATCAGAAGCGGCCCAGAGATCATTCCTTTTCAAATCTCCTGCATTCCCTTCCTTATGCCTTGTTTACCTCTGAGAATCTTAATGCTTCATGCTTTACTGTTACCATTAAGGTCTAGCCACATTGGCCTTCTTTCTGCTTTTTAAACACCAACTCCATTTTAACCTTGAGGCTTTCCATAAGCCATCCGCTTTACTTTGAAGGCTCTTGCCCTTGATTTCTATGTGGCTGGACATTCAGGTCTCAGCTCTGGAGGCACCTTCCTAGCCAGGTTTAACAGTAGCCATTCAGTTACTTTCTATCAGAATACACCATTTAAATTCTCTGCATAGCACTCATCGCTGTCAGTTCAGTTCAGTTCAGTCACTCAGTCATGTCCAAGTCTTTGCGACCCCATGAATCACAGCACGCCAGGCCTCCCTGTCCATCACCAACTCCCGGAGTTCACTCAGACTCACATCCATCAAGTCAGTGAAGCCATCCAGTCATCCTCAGTCATCCCCTTCCCCTCCTGCCCCCAATCCCTCCCAGCATCAAAGTCTTTTCCAATGAGTCAACTCTTCGCATGAGGTGGCCAAAGTACTGGAGTTTCAGCTTCAGCATCATTCCTTCCAAAGAAATTCCAGGGCTTATCTCCTTCAGAATGGACTGGTTGGATCTCCTTGAAGTCCAAGGGACTCTCAAGAGTCTTCTCCAACACCACAGTTCAAAAGCCTCAATTCTTCGGCGCTCAGCCTTCTTCACAGTCCAACTCTCACATCCATACATGACCACAGGAAAAACCATAGCCTTGACTGGATGGACCTTAGTCGGCAAAGTGATGTCTCTGCTTTTGAATATGCTATCTAGGTTGGTCATGATAGTCCTTCATTATTAGTTTATCTGCTTGGTGCTTTCCTCCTGCTTCTAAATATAAGCTTGATAAGAGCAGAAACGTACCTGATTCACTCAACCAGCCTGGGTCTAGAACAAAACTAGTGTAAATGAGGCACTTAGTAAATATTTCTGAATGAATGAATGAAGTCATTGCATGTATTTAAGCATAATAAGAACAACTGACTATAGGTCAGATTCCTTGAGAAATAGACTATGGCATGGAGATAAGCATGCAGGAAGTTCATTAGTAGGTGCTGTTAGGATCAATGCCTGTGAGAGGAGAAACAGAAGCAGGACTGGACAGAAGGAAGAGCTGGCTATGACCAAAGAGCTGGGACAAAGCTCCCAGTCAGCTGTGAACAAAAGGGGGCTGAAGGTCATCAGTTGGTAGCACTTCTGAGTGGGAACCGGTAGTAAACTGACTCAAGTCCTCCCAGAAGTTCTGAGAGCAGCATCTCCAGAGTTCTGGAGGCCTTCTTTATCTGAAGGAAACTTACGAGGGGAAGGCTAGTGGGCAGCAACTCCTGCAGTTGTTCTCAGGATCACAAATGAGACTCCTCATTTCCTTCCTCCAATATTCATTCTAGACTCCCCCTGTCACCAGTAGTGGCTCTGGGTCTTGATGGGTTACTGGGAGGATTGAACCAGACCTTCAGATTGGAGGTGTCTAAATCCTTGGCCCCCATGTTGTACTCAGGCTGAGGTTCTGCAACTGTCCACTTATTATCAAAGTTAGGCAAAAGAGCATTTAAGCTGTGCAAGTGGACCTTAGGCTGCCAAATACATCCCTCCTGCCATGCCTATGGCTCCTGCTGATATCAGGGTAAATGGTGTCTGCCAGGATGGTGACTCCTCTTCTCATCTGCAAATCGCTGGCAGGAGGAACCTGGAATGCCTGGGCGTAGTCCATAGCTTAAAGTTCAGTGGGGTTTTTTTGCTGAGTCCTCGTTGGAAGCATTCCTTCTTTGTGAACCAGGATCTTAAACCCACAGAGCCCAGAGTTGTACAGGCAGAAAGCACAAATTCCCAAAGGCAATCACTGGGAAATACGGTATTCGCTGGGCCATTCCTGCTTCCATCCCTTGTTCTCCAAATCTACGTACTTCTTGAGGTCACAGCCCCACATAATGGCTGTTGACTGCATTTCTGCCCAGAGTCATAGAGAATGAAACTACCTCCAAATTCTATCATATTCTGATGGACTAGGGGTTGGGACTTTAAGTTGCTGTGGAAGTGGTGAGAGAGAAGGACACAATGCAATTCAAAACTGAGAGACTATTGTGAAGAAGAGAATTTAGTTAGATTTTATTCTAACCTGTACCTCCTATCTGCCTCAGCCCCATACATTTCAAAATAAAGCACTTCTAAGTTTATTTGGTTTACATATTGGGGATTTGCACAAGCTTTCATTTGAAGAAAAAAAGTCCCTAAAAAATGAAAATTACTGAACTAGAGAAACTTGGGGTCTACCAAAAAAACCTCTTGTTTAATAGGAACTTGGGTCCTATGACCTAGGTTTGAATCCCAACATAACTGATTACTTCTTTGTGATCCTGGGAAAGAAAACTAATTTCTCTAGAATTTACTCTTTCCATCTGGAGTTGCTGCAAATATTAAATAAGATAGTCCAAGTAAAGTGCGTTTATACTAAGTTGATTCTTTTCAACCCTATGGACTGTAGCCCTCCAGGCTCCTCTTACCATGGAATTCTCCAAGCAAGAATACTGGAGTGGGTAGCTATGCCCTCCTCCAGGAGATGTTCCCCACCCAGGGATCGAACCCGCATCTCTTGTCTCCTGCATTGGCAGGCAGGTTCTTTTCCACTAGTGCCACCTGGGAAGCACCCCAGGTGAAGTGTTTAGTACCTTTTCCAACACACAAAAAGTGTTTCATTATTGTTAGCCCTTATTAATATTTTATCTCCGATTACTCAATGGACGGTCCTGGTCAATGGAATAAACCACAGGGATCTGAAATGGTGGCAGTAAAGAGGCAAGTGAACTCTAAGTAGCTAATTTAAAAATGAATCCTATTAACAAAATGAGAGCCCGGATTCAGGAAGGAATCCAGAAGTTCTGTAAGCCACAGTCTAGAGATGCTGTCTCATTCTACTCCTGCAGCCAAAGACTCTCATCAAATGCTGAAATACACCGGAGAGGTTTTGGAACCAAGCCAGAATCACTCCTGTTCCCCTGCCAGGAAAGACCCTTGCCTCCAAGGGAGGAAATGGTAGACAAGTGAAGAGGTGGTCAAAATGAAACTAAAGTGAAGCAAGTGAAGGGTGCAGAGCTGAAGGTGAGGCTCCCTCGGGTCTACACACACCAACCCTGTGATTGCAGGACCATGAGAAGGAACATCTTCTAAGGGCAGGGACCCTGAGGTTTTCTGCAAGTCAGTATGAAAGTCTGGCCTTAAGTATTAACAAAGAAAAAGACATGGTTTAAAAAAGAGACAATAAAGCTGAAGAAAGTAAAGACTTCTGTTTCAATAATGAGAAAAATAAGGCCAGGAGAGGTAAGTGATGACTTCCTGCTCCCATGGCTGGTGGTGGTCAAAGCCAGGATCAGAACCCACTCTCCTCACTGGCTGAGCTTTTTCCACTGTAACATGCAGACATCGTGAACCATCAAGAGAATGTTCTAAGAATTCAAAGTATTATAGCCATAGAAATGAAATGCATTTGTAAAAAGAATTTAAAATTATGAATGTGAATAATAGGTAAACAGTAGTGGAAAAGATCTTTGAAAAGCATAATGTTCCAGACACACTCAGGACCTATTGATGGAATAAATTCTTTTTTTCTTTTCCATAACCACTTTTGTCTGTGTCAGGCACAACAGTCTTGACATGACTTTGGTATTACAGTAATCATTACTATTATATAGTAGTGCAGATCTTCTGCTGTGTGTCAGGAGCTGCTTGCTTTGATTTCTCAGTATAGATCTATGAGGTTGTTGTTGCTATTCAGTCGCTCAGTCGTGTCTGACTCTTGTGTCCCCACGGACTGTAACACACCAGGCTTCTCTGTCCTTCATCAATTCCCCAAGCTTGCTCAAACCCATGTCCATTGAGTAGGCATTGAGTAGATGCTATCCAACCATTTCATCCTCTGATGTCCCCTTCTCCTCCTACCCTCAATCTCTCTCAGCATCAGGGTCTTTTCCAGTAAGTCAGTTCTTCCCATCAGATGGCCAAAGTATTGGAGTTTCAGCTTCAGCATCAATCCTTCCAATGAATAATCAGAATTTATTTCCTTTAGAATTGACTGGTTTGATCTCCTTGCTGTCCAAGGGACTCTCATGAGTTTTCTCCAACACCACAATTCAAAAGCATCAATTCTTTGGGGCTCAACCTTCTTTATGGTCCAACTCTCACATCCATACATGACTCCTGGGAAAACCATAGCTTTGACTAGATGGACCTTTGTCAGTAATGTCTCTGCTTTTTAATATGCTGTCTAGGTTTGCCTTTTCTAGGAGTAGGCATCCATCTTCAGTGATTTTGGAGCCCTCAAAATAAAGTCTGTCACTGATTCCATTGTTTTCCCATCTATTTGCCATGAAGTGATGGGACTGGATATCATGATCTTAGTTTTTTGAATGCTGAGTTTTAAGCCAGTTTTCTCACTCTCCTCCTTCTCCTTCATCAGGGGGCTCTTTAGTTTCTCTATGAGGTAGATATTACTGTTATCATTTTTGCTAATAAGAAAACAGTAAGAAAGAAATAGTAAAGATTCAAACAAACAAATAGAGTATTAGGATTTGAATCCAGATCTAACTCCAAAACCTGCGCTCTTACCAAGGATTCCTTGGTATCTTTCTTCCTTCTCTTTCTCTTCTCCATGTACATCTCTGTGAAGCTCTTTTAAAATAAGCTCAGTCTCAGCCTCTTGCTCTACCATTTTATGATGCCCATGTTATTGTCTTCACTCCTCGACCTGTGCCCTGTGGTCTTTCCAGCAGTCAAACTTATCCCTGTTTCCATTCTCCACTCTTCCTTCCAGTCCTCCTGGGTATCCCTTAGTGGCCCCCAGAAGTGCTCTATGGGTTTCTCCTGGTTTGGCTTGTGTTTGTGGATTCTTAAGCCACATTAGTATTTGTACCTGAAACCTTTACCTCTCCAGGCTGCAGTGCTTTCTCCTCACTTGTCTGCCTTCTTCTCCTTTAAGGGTAAGAGACTTTCCACATTTGGGAGTAAATCACTTTGTTTCCAATACTTTTCTAGCTTTTTAATGCAGCATTTTGCCAGCAAGTTTAGCTACAGGGGCATAAACTGAGCCAACGTCTAAAGGCCACAGTAAACGTATGAGAGCCCTCAAAAGATATGAGAGATTCACTGAAGTAGTTTTATGAGTTCCTCATGGGAGAGGTGGTCAGTGTGGGCTTCATGCAGAAGGGCATAGCGGAAGCAAATGACTTTCTAAGAAGGACAGTGACACAGAAATGTAATCGCTGGTTCAGGGGACAACAAGCAAGTTAACGATTTTAGAATCAAAAAATTCATACAGGAGAACTGTAAAACTGAATCTGAAAAGGCGGCTGGACAAGGGTAGAATGGCCTTGAATGACAGACTTTTATTACTCTAAATAAAAAAATCTTGCTTGACGCCTATTTTTTATAAACAAAGTTTTATTGGAGCACATCTGTGCCCATCATCTAGGTGTCATATATGACTATTTTCTCTTTATAACAGCAGAGTCAAGTCATCTCCCAAAGAGATGGTATGGTCCACAAAGCCTAAAATATTTATCATATGGTCTTTTCCAAAAAAGAGTTACTGACTCCTGCTCTAAGGAACTAAAAGATGCCAGTATATTTCTTACCTGCAGAATAACGTATAATGATGACAGAAAATTGTGCTTAATTAAGAATTTCTGAATTACAAATTTTATTGATAAAATTAAGAACAAGAAGAACAAAGAAAATGCATGTTAAGAATTATTTAGAAGTAATGGCAGAATTTTCTTTATGTGTTTTCATCATTTCTAAACACCTATTGATAACAGAAATTTATTTTGCAGAGGTCTGTGTTGTGTGGATGACCTAGAATATTTGTCGCAGAAGGAAAAGGAATACATGTTAATTAAAAAGTAAACTCTGTACATAAATGTGAGTCACTGAGAAATGGAATGACCCTAAGATATGGTGCAGTTCCTTTGTTTTGTACTGAATGCACAAGAATCTTAGGAATACGTTACCTAACCTGGCAACTTAATCCTTTCCCTGCTGCTTCTCAAAGCCACTCTTCTTATTGGCTTGAATTAGGCCATGGTAACAAAAACAAAGTCTTTTTTCCTTGAGGATCTTTAGGTAAAGCAGGGCTGAGTTATGCGACAAGGCTAACCAGGTAATTCTGTGTTTTGTCTGCCAAGGTTTTCTCCTGACACTAACATTCGGATGCAGTTAACTTAAATGAGAGACTCCATTGAAAGGGACTGCATTCTTTTCTAAACACAGGATTCACTTATTTAAAAATGAATAAAACTTTTAAAATTCGTTTGAATTTTCTTTATATCCTTAACTCAGAATGGGAAACAAGCAAAAAACAAGACAAGAGCATCAAAAGAAAAAATTCTAAAGGTAATCAGTATGGTGCAATATATATTATATAAGTATAATAACATTAACATGCTCTACAGTCAGATTATAAAAAATGATAAAAGTTGAGAAATCTCCTTTTCAAAGGAAGTTAAATATAAATGGATACTAAAGGAAATAGAGGCAACAGTGAAAGTTGTTTTAAAAAAGAAATTTGGTAGATACTGGTTTTAATTACAAAACGTTATATGTTCAGTGTAAAAACTTAAACTATGGGTAAACAAAAAGAAGAAATTAAAATTTCAGCCTTCAAGTCCACAGATAACCAATTTTGACATTATGCAGTTCTCTGAGAAGAATTTGGGATAAAGACAGCTTTCTCTGGGTAGTAAGAATGAGATTTATTGGTTTGTGTTTTCCAAGTGGTCTGCTTTGACCTGTGTCCATTGAATACCATCCTGCTTGTGATCTTCCCTTCCTGTCTGCCATCAGTCCCAAGGATTTCAGGCTTGCCTAGCCAGTCCCACAGTTACATAAGCCAATTCCTTATAAAGAGAAAGTAAATAAATATATGTATACATGGAATATATAAAACTTTTAAATATATGTATAAAGATCACAGAAAAGAAAGGCAGAGATTTGAAGCACGGGAAAGTTTCTGTTGCTAGAGGGAGCCCCCTGGCATGTCAAGGAACAAGGGCTGACTCTAGGACCTGAGAGGAGCAAGCAAGTGATGACCGTAGCTTTAACAACCGCAAACATCTGCTCCTCCCCTTTTCTCATCGTGACTGGCATGGGGCTGATTCTACACTTCACCTCTAGAAGTAGGCACATGACCTGATCTGGCCGAAAAGATTTTGTTCTGGAGTTTCCTTTGTAACCATTGGGAAGAGAAGATTAAGGAGAAAGCCCATCACAGAATACAGTTGTCACAGGAAAGAAGAGAATAAGAGATAGAGTAAGCCCTGTCCTGATTATATAGTCTGCCTCAATATCCAACCACCCCTGAACATGGAGTCCTAGTACTATCCAGTTATGTGAGGCAATACAGTCCCCTTTTTCCTTATTTCAACTTCCAGATTCAAGAGGAGCAACCAAGAGCGGTCTGCAATCAAAAGAAGCCTGGGAAAAAGACATCTTACAACCTTATCAAAGCTTAAAAAATGCAAACCCTGCATTATCTCGCATGCGTGTGTCTGAAAAAACAATATAATAAGCCACAGTTCAAAAATACAAACCACGTCCAAAACCAAAGATAAGAATGAGCCACTTCTTCAGGGAAGCCTGGATGGCACCTCCCACTGGGTCAAGTACACCTGTTATATTCTCTGTCCCTGAAGCATCCCCTTCCATAGGACACCTCAATGATAGTCACCATGTATTGGTCTCATGTCACTTTGTTTCTATAACTGCCTCCTTGCCGTCTCCTTTCTCAAGATCCCTGAAGTTGCATAAGAGAAAGAACCATGTCTTGCTCCTCACTCTGTCCCTGGGGCTTCCAAACGGCAGGTGCCCCAGTGCATTACTGCTCAAATGAATAACAGGACACTGTCAAGTGGGCCTTAGGAAGCATCACTACATACAAAGCTAGTGGAGGTGATGGAATTCCAGTAGAGCTACTTCAAATCCTGAAAGATGATGCTGTGAAAGTGCTGCACTCAATATGCCAGCAAATTTGGAAAACTCAGCAGTAGCTACAGGACTGGAAAAGGTCAGTTTTCATTCCAATCCCAAAGAAAGGCAATGCCAAAGAATGCTCAAACTACCGCACAATTGCACTCATCTCACATGCTAGTAAAGTAATGCTCAAAATTCTCCAAGCCAGGCTTCAGCAATACGTGAACCGTGAACTCCCTGATGTTCAAGCTGGTTTTAGAAAAGGCAGAGGAACCAGAGATCAAATTGCCAACATCCGCTGGATCATGGAAAAGGCAAGAGAGTTCCAAAAAAACATTGATGTCTGCTTTATTGACTATGCCAAAGCCTTTGACTGTGTGGATCACAATAAACCGTGGAAAATTCTGAAAGAGATGGCAATACCAGACCACCTCACCTGCCTCTTAAGAAATCTGTATGCAGATCAGGAAGCAACAGTTAGAACTGGACATGGAACAACACTCTGGTTCCAAATAGGAAAAGGAGTACGTCAAGGCTGTATACTGCCACCCTGCTTATTTAACTTCTATGCAGAGTACATCATGAGAAACGCTGGACTGGAAGAAACACAAGCTGGAATCAAGATTGCCGGGAGAAATATCAATCACCTCAGATATGCAGATGACATCACCCTTAGGGCAGAAAGTGAAGAGGAACTAAAAAGCCTCTTGATGAAAGTGAAAGAGGAGAGTGAAAAAGTTGGCTTAAAGCTCAACATTCAGAAAACCAAGATCATGGCACCTGGTCCCATCACTTCATGGGAAATAGATGGGGAAACAGTGTTAGACTTTATTTTGGAGGGCTCCAAAATCACTGCAGATGGTGACTGCAGCCATGAAATTAAAAGACGCCTACTCCTTCAAAGAAAGGTTATGACCAACCTAGATAGTATATTCAAAAGCAGAGACATTACTTTGCCAACTAAGGTCCATTTAGTCAAGGCTATGGTTTTTCCAGTGGTCATGTATGGATGTGAGAGTTGGACTGTGAAGAAGGCTGAGTGCCGAAGAATTGAGGCTTTTGAACTGTGGTGTTGGAGAAGACTCTTGAGAGTCCCTTGGACTGCAAGGAGATCCAACCAGTCTGAAGGAGATCAGCCTTGGGATTTCTTTGGAAGGAATGATGCTAAAGCTGAAGCGCCAGTATTCTGGCCACCTCATGCGAAGAGTTGACTCACTGGAAAAGACTCTGATGCTGGGAGGGATTGGGGTCAGGAGGAGAAGGGCACGATGGAGAATGAGATATCTGGACAGCATCACTGACTCAATGGACATGAGTCTGGGTGAACTCTGGGAGTTGGTGATGGACAGGAGGCCTGGCGTGCTGTGACTCATGGGGTCGCAAAGAGTCGGACACGACTGAACGACTGAACTGAACTGAACTGAACTGAAAGTGACAGATACTTGAAAGAAAAACTCTCCTTTTTAAACCTATTTGAGAGCAACTGTGTATATCAGATGTGTTTGAAAGATAAATTAGTTGTCTTTATTGTTCATGAATTTGTTTCATCATCATTTTAAAAATGTATTGAAGTATAGTTGATTTACAATGTTAATTTCTGCTGTACAGCAAAGTGATTCAGTTATACCTGCATGTATACTTTTTCTTTCTTTTCCATTATGGTTTGTCACCTCATATTGATTATAGTTCTCTGTGCTATATGGTAGGACCTTGTTGTTCATCCTCATCACCATTCCTGAAAAAATTTTACACAGATTCATTTCAGAGTTTCTTCTATAAGTTTAATTGAAAGTAAGAACTAACACGTGTAAACCACTTTATGAATTACAAAGTGCTTTTCATATACATTAGCTTCCTTAATCCTTACAAAAATCCTGGAGCAGAGGACCCAGGGCTCAAGGAGGCTAAGTGCCTTGCCCAGGGTCACACGTGTGCACAGGGCGAGTTGAAGCCAAGTACAAACCCCAGTCTCTGTCTCCAAATTTAGTGCAGTCTTCCGAAGACAATGAGCATGTGACTTCACATTAATTATTCTTTAACATTAGCAAGTATTATTGAAACCAGTATATGTGTGTGTGGGTGTGTGTGTATGAATTCAGATATTACAGAAAGCTGAAAAATAAGGAACACACTAAAATTCATTTACTCTAAAGGATAGCATTATATTTTATATTTTAGCCAGATGAGTAAAGCAAATATGCATTTGTGTGTGTACACGCGCGCGTGTGTGTGTATATGTGTGTGTGTGTTGCTTTAAAATGAGAGGAAAAGACTACTTAGCTGTTGAGATTGGTCAGAATTCCCCATTCATGTCTAGTCTTACCCACATGAAAATGATGTTTATTTTCATTTTGCTTTTGTAAAACTTAGCATATTTACTTTCTATATTATGAGGAAGGCAAATTATTCTTTAAAGAGGAATTACTTTTGGGTAACAAGTCATTGCTTCCTTGAGGCTTTATGGTTAAAAAAAAGTCTTTATAGGGGTGGGGCCTGCTTTCCTTTTTATAATTGTCATAATCCACCAGAAATAACGCATAATTCCATGTCGCTCTACGGCTGTCTCACAGATGGATGGTATAGTATGTCTCTGTTTCCTCCAGCATTACCCCCAGCCCCTACTTCTGCTTTCTGCCCTGACTCACAGCCCCTGTGATTGTCACTTGGTAATGGATCCGGGCGAGCGCGGACACAGAGGTAACAGAGGGCTTGCTCACGTTCCCCGGCCAGTGATGCACCGCCTTATGTCATAAACAGTAAATCCTTTATGCTGAAAGCCTGTTCATTTTCACACCATTCGCTCGCTCACTAACAGTTGTCCAGATTTTAAAATTCAGCCTCTTACACTAATCCTGCAACTGCTGGTCCCAGACAGGTGCAGGGATCAGACTGGCTCAGTTAAGTAAAACATCTGGCCTGAAAACGATAATAGGCTCTTTTTACTCCCTCAAGTCATAGGAGGAATGTGAGGTTTTCAATGTTAAATCACACAATCAGGCTTTAATATTCGCATATCCCCTCTCTTCTTCTCTGTATGTCTGTCTCTCTCTGTATCTCTGTCACTTTCTGTCTTTCCTCTCCTCCTCGCCCCCTCACATATACACACACGCCACACATGATAAACAGTGATATTTCACTATTTATTTTATAAAAACAAACTTCTAAAGGGCAAAAGCCAAAGAAAGATGAAGCTCTACCTCTGTGGACAGCCTTATGTCAGGTTCCTCTCTGGGTTTCGATAGGTACTGCGGTGCTGTTCTCGTAGAGGCCTAAAGATACTGCTCGCAGGAAGCACATCACGAGTTTCAGTGACATTCTCAAGTTTTGTGACTTTATGCGTTCAAAACAAATTATAGATGACTCACGGTTAGAAAGATGATACCTGAGGATGAGCTTATTTGGTGGCAAGTGTTTTACCTCTCCAGTCGTATTTAGAATCTAGTCATGGACAGTGACTAGGGATGATAAATTACTGACATTTACAACCCCTTCCAGCTTAACCTGTGGGGATTTTATGATACCACTGCTGGGTGGTGGCAGACCTATAGTCCAGTTCTCAATACAAAAATTTAAGTATTACAAGGATCCCTGATTTTCAACCAAGTTGAGAACTTCTCCAGAAAACCTACTATCAGGTGGCATGCCCAAATATTCTTTCAGGCACTGAAGACAATTTCTGCACTCATGGTCAGAGCCTCTCACGAAAATTCTTACCAACGTCATTGCTTAGTGAAGAGCAGTGAAGGTCAGTGAAGTTTGATGAGGCTCAGCCATCACGGAAAGGTTGGATGAGCATTAGAATAAAAGCTGAGAATTTGATAGAAATATAAATTCACTGGCTCTTCTCCAGGCTGACTGAATCAGACACTCCGAGGGCTCCAATTCCCCTCTCTTCTTCTCTGTATGTCTGTCTCTCTCTGTATCTCTGTCACTTTCTGTCTTTCCTCTCCTCCTCGCCCCCTCACATATACACACACGCCACACATGATAAACAGTGATATTTCACTATTTATTTTATAAAAACAAACTTCTAAAGGGCAAAAGCCAAAGAAAGATGAAGCTCTACCTCTGTGGACAGCCTTATGTCAGGTTCCTCTCTGGGTTTCGATAGGTACTGCGGTGCTGTTCTCGTAGAGGCCTAAAGATACTGCTCGCAGGAAGCACATCACGAGTTTCAGTGACATTCTCAAGTTTTGTGACTTTATGCGTTCAAAACAAATTATAGATGACTCACGGTTAGAAAGATGATACCTGAGGATGAGCTTATTTGGTGGCAAGTGTTTTACCTCTCCAGTCGTATTTAGAATCTAGTCATGGACAGTGACTAGGGATGATAAATTACTGACATTTACAACCCCTTCCAGCTTAACCTGTGGGGATTTTATGATACCACTGCTGGGTGGTGGCAGACCTATAGTCCAGTTCTCAATACAAAAATTTAAGTATTACAAGGATCCCTGATTTTCAACCAAGTTGAGAACTTCTCCAGAAAACCTACTATCAGGTGGCATGCCCAAATATTCTTTCAGGCACTGAAGACAATTTCTGCACTCATGGTCAGAGCCTCTCACGAAAATTCTTACCAACGTCATTGCTTAGTGAAGAGCAGTGAAGGTCAGTGAAGTTTGATGAGGCTCAGCCATCACGGAAAGGTTGGATGAGCATTAGAATAAAAGCTGAGAATTTGATAGAAATATAAATTCACTGGCTCTTCTCCAGGCTGACTGAATCAGACACTCCGAGGGCTCCAACTTTTTATATTTAACAAATTTATGTTTTGTTTGAGTTTATGTTTTAACAACCCAAGAATTTATGTTTCAACAAATCTTAAGGTGATTCTGATCATACTGAAATTTAAAAAACACTGGATCAGGCAATATAGGTTACCCTTAATAGTACAGCAGGAGAAGGAAGGGCTGGGGGAGAGAGAAAAGATCCAGAAACATTTAGGAAGATGTAATCACCAATCGTTTGCAAGAAAAGGCCATGCTAGGCTAAATCCCAGGTTTTTGGCTGCAATGACCACACTGCAGTGGTACTACTTACTGAAGATACTAGAAGGATCAGGATTCAGGCAATAGGAAGAATATAGTTTGAGAATAAATGAAGACATAGAGAAAAAATTCTTATTCTCCATTCAGGCCACTTGCCTGCTTTTAGTTATCTAGAATCACTTAATGATCAATGAATAAAATATATTAAAATTGTTTATATGCAAAATAGGACTACATATGCCCCCCAGCAATTCTACTCCTGAATATATATCCCCCCAAAAGAAAAAAGCACTAACATGAAATGATATATGCACCCCAAAGTTCTAGCAATATTATTTAAAATTGCTAAAATATGGAAGCATAAGTGTCCATCAACACACCAACGGATAAGAAAAAGATGTGGTGTATGTATACACAGTGGAATATTGCTCAGAAGTAAAAAAGAATGAAATTTTGCTACTTGCAACAATATGGATGGACTTGAAACTGCACTGAATGAAATAAGTCACTCAGAGAAAGACAAATACTGTATGCTATCACTTATGTATAATCTAAAAATAAACTAGTTAATATAACAACAACAACAAAAAGACCTAGACTCACAAATTAGTGGTTATTAGTGGGGAGAGGTGAGGAGGGAGGGGCAAGATCAAGATGGGGTAGAGGATTAAGAGACATAAATTACTATGTATAAAATCAATAAGCTCAAGAACATATGATACAGCACAGCAAATATAGTCAATATTTCATAATAACTATAAATGAAATATATTTTAAAAAGTATGAATCACAGTTATATACCTGAAACTTATGTAATATTATACATCAATATCATATACTTTAATTAAAAATAAACAAAAATAAAGTAGTTACATTTTCTCTGAATAATCAATATATATGTTATATATATATGATATAATAAGGTTAATTCTATCCCAACCTTCATATACACCCTCATTACTTTGGGGATACCTAATCCACCCACCACAAAGGAAAATATAAAACTAGCATGACAAGTGGTGAGAAAGGCTGCTTGGAACCAACTGTAATTACTAGAGGAAAAACAAGACAGGAAAAGAGAATGAGTGCAAAGGAAACAGGGAGAACATAGTGTATCATATCAAATAACATTACTGATATGTATTACATATTTATATAATAAAAATAAAAATGAAATAATAGACAATAAAAATTATTTGCAATATGTGTATCAGAGAATTTGCTTCCAGAACACATACTTTTCAAAACAAAATATTAATAACAATATAAAGTCTAATTCAAAAGTGAATAAAAATACTTCATTAAAGAAGAGATACAGATGACAAATAAGCACATGAAAAGATGTTCAGCAGCATTTAATTATTAGTAAAATGCAATTAAAAGATAATTAGATATGACTATACACCAGTAGTCATGTATGGATGTGATAGTTGGACTGTGATGAAGGCTGAGTGTTGAAGAATTGATGCTTTTGAACTGTGGTGTTGGAGGAGACTTTTGAGAGTCCCTTGGACTGCAAGGAGATCCAACCAATCCATTCTGAAGGAGATCAACCTTGGGATTTCTTTGGAAGAAATGTTGCTAAAGCTGAAGCTCCAGTACTTTGGCCACCTCATGCAAAGAGTTGACTCATTGGAAAAGACTTTGATGCTGGGAGGAATTGGGGGCAGGAGGAGAAAGGGACGATCGAGGATGAGCTAGCTGGATGGCATCACTGATTCGATGGATGCGAGTCTGAGTGAACTCCGGGAGTTGGTGATGGACAGGGAGGCCTGGCGTGCTGTGATTCATGGGGTTGCAAAGAGTCACACACGACTGAGTGACTGACTGAACTGATACACCTATCTGTGTGCCCAGTCACTCAGTCATGACCTATTCTTTGTGACCCTTTGGACTATAGCCTAACAAAATAGCTAAAAATGATGAGGATATAATACCTAATGTTGATGCAGAATAAGTGGAACTTTCATAAACTGTTAAAGGTAATGCATAATGGCACAACTACTTTGGAAAATAGTTTGATGTGGTCTTAAAAAATTAAACAAGGCATTATCCAAGAGAAATAGAAACATAATCCCCACACAAAGACCTGTATGTGATTCCATACTGCAAACAACTCCGTTGTCCATCAACCAGTGAATGGATAAACAAATTACACTCACACAATGGACTAGTACTCAGAGTCACTCCTTCCAATCAATATTCAGGTTGAATATCCCCTATTTCCTTTAGGATTGACTGGTTTGATCTCCTTGCTATCCAAGGAATTCTCAAGAGTCTTCTCCAGCACCACAGTTTGAAAGCATCAACATACATACAACAAAGAAGACTCTCAAAAACATTCCCACCAACAAAAGCCTGTTTCCTTTAGCCAACCAGTTGGGACAGGGGCAGCCTAGCAAGACCGAAAGATTTTAGACAACAAATGGTCTATTTCAATCAGACACCTAGAAGAAACCTTGGCCTCGTCTCTACCCATGCTAACAAATGCCAGGAGCCCAGACTTTCACCCTCAACAGGCTGCTGTAAGTTGTAAGAGAAGGCTTAGTGGACAGTCAGGACTTCACCACCATCCAATGATGGAACTTAACTAATAAGAACAAGCTGAATGAAAAAAATTCATTACTTTTGAAAAATTTTGGTGTGATACTTTGTGATTCAACAATTCAAAGGTCTCTTCTACATTCAATACATTTCATCTGATACTGCGGTTTTCACGACTGTCAGAATTTCTCAGAACTGAATATAACTTTCATATCGGTTCTGCTGCTTGTACTTGCCTTTGAGTATCATCTTCACTCCGTATTTTGGGTTTTGTACTGGCGAGAGGGCTATTTTAAAATCTTTGTCCACTTTACTTAGTGATAATTCAATAATACAGTTCCTACATTCACGTAACTGAACTATGGAAAAACGACCTAGAAGTGAATAAATCAATGAGGGAAGCTGTATTGTCAACGTCTTTATTGGTGGAACTTTCACCTTTTCCTTGGGATACCTTACATAACTGATGCAGCATATGGACTGAGTGAAGGCACGTGTTCCATTTTACATGTTAAATACTAGTAAAGCATTGCTGTTGTTATTCAGTTGCTAAGTTGTGTCCAACTCTGTGACTCCATGGACTGTAGCAAACCAGGCTCCTCTGTTCTCCATTATCTCCCAGAGTTTGCTCAAATTCTACTTGAGCATGGAATTTGAGCACGAAATGGACTCATGTCCATCTAACCATCTCTCCCTCTGCTGCCCCTTTCTCCTGTTGCCTTCAATCATTCCCAGCATTAGCATCTTTTCCAATGAATTGGCTGTTCACATCAGATGGAGTTTCAGTTTCAACAACAGTCTTTCCAATGAAAATTCAGGGTTGATCTCCTTTAGGATTGACTGATTTGACTTCTTTGCACTCCAAGGCTCTCTCAAGAATCTTCTTCAGCACCACAATTCTAAAGTATCATTTTTTCAGCATTCAGCCTTTGTTATGGTCCAACTCTCAAATCCATGGCTTCCAGGGTAACTAAAAAGGTACAGAATCTGCCTGCAATGCAGGAGACCTGGGTTCAGTCCCTGAGTGGGGAAGGTCCCCTGGGGAAGGGCATGGCAACCCACTCCAGTATTCTTGCCTGGAGAATTCCATGGACAGAGGAGCCTGGCAGGCTATAGGCCATGGGGTCATAAAGAGTCAGACAGGACTGAGCAGCTAACACTTTCACTTTACACTTTCTCACATCCATACATGACTACTAGAAAAAGAATAGCTTTGACCATACACATCTTTGTCAGCAAAGTGGTGTCTCTGCCTTTTAATATGCTAACTAGGTTTGTCAGTTTTCCATCCAAGGAGCAAGTGTCTTTTAATTTCATGGCTACAGTCACTGTCTGCATTTTGGAGCCCAGGTAAACAAAATCTGTCACTGTTCCACTTTTCTCCCTTTCTATTTGCCATGAAGTGATGGGACCATATGCCATGATCTTATTTTATAAATGTTGACTCTCAAGCCAGGTTGTCCCTCTCCTCTTTCGGCCTCATCAAGAAGCTCTTTAGTTCATCTTCATTTTCTGCCATTAGAGTGGCATCATGTGCACATCTGAGGTGGTTGATATTTCTCACAGCAATCTTTATTTCAGCTTGTGATTCAGCCAGTCTGGCATTTTGCATGATGTACTCTGCGCATAAGTTAAATAAGCAGGGTGGCAATATGTAGCCTTGAGGTACTCTTTTCCCAATTTTGAACTGGTTACTCGTTCCATGTCCAGTTCTAACTGTTGGCTTCTTGACCTGCATATGGGTTTCTCAGGTGACAGGTTAAGGTGGTCTGGTACTCCCGTTTCATTAAAACTTTTCCACAGTTTGTTGTGATCCACACTGTCAAAGGCTTTAGCACAGTCAATGAAGCAGAAGTAAAGCATATTTCTTTCTTATTTCTAGGTAAAATTTTAATGTAAATATATTCTCTCCACACCTCAGTGCATCTTCTTAAATACTTCCAGATATATTGGATGCCATTAGATTAAACCATGAAGCAAAATATGTATGCTCCAAACACTCTATGATATGCTAGAACAGTGATCAGTTTGAATGTGATGAGGTCATATTTTGAAGGGGAGGGCCTTCTGTCCATCTATTTTTGCTTATGAAAATTTATTTCTCTGAGCATTTTTCTATAGAGATCTAAGGTATATACATGACTAGATTATGAGTCCTTACAGCATCTCTTTCAACACTTAGTTGTTATCTGTTCAGACTTGTCACTTCTCCAGTCAGAAAAACATGGCCTTGCTTTGGACTGTTGTAATATCTTCCTAAATGACATAATGTATATTCTGTTCCACAAAACACATTGAGACTGCAAAATATTCATAGCCATGAAACACCAGTTGGATCACAGAATCAACAAGCATTTAGAACTGGAACAAATCTTAGGGGTCAGGAGTTTATACACTTTGTCATTGTCCATGTCTAGATTCTAAATGATGATTTTGAGGTGAAAGGCCCTTAATGTAAGTGAAAGCTCTCAAATAACCCAATCCTCAGACATCATGAACTTTTAAAAATGGAATCATCCATAATCTACAGATAGTAATGAATCAAATGGTATATGTTTGTTTCTGTTCTTGCATTTATATCCATGAAATCAGGATATATGGATTTTTCCCCTTTGGCAAGTCAGAGGTTGAGAAAAAGAAAAAAGAGTGTGGGGGGATTCCAACCTTGGAGTGTTATGAAGTATTTTAACTGGAATGTTTCAGTTGTGGCACCCTGGGGAAAGCTGTTCTCCAACTGGAGAGTGTGAAGTATTTTATGAACAGTGTAAAGAAAGCAGATGTATTGGCAAGAAAGTCTCTGCTTCTCCCAGCTGTGTGTGTTTCACTTAAAAACAAGAAAGATACCCCAAAGTAACTGGCCTTTCAATCTGAGAAACTTTAAATATTGCTTTTTTAGCAATTAATATGCATTTTAAATATATTCAACAAATAATTATATTTTATTATGTATTTTAAATAAATAAACTATTTCTAGTGGTAGGTATACTTTCTTTCTTTTCAATGTGTATTTACGTTAACAATAAAAGATAAATTCCTACTCAACAACTGTGACAATAAAATGATCACATGTGTGCAATCAAAGCAATCCTCTATCTCCAATTTTACAAATTTGGGAGTCTGATTTCCTGTTATATACAATTTAACTACCTCATAATATAATTTATATGTAATTCTGAGTTCTATGCTTTAAATGTATTCTTTTGTTTATCTACAAAAACTGCTATTTTTAATGAGAACATGACAGCCATTGCACTGGCACCAACAGTTTGCCCAATAAACTCTTCACCTTTGAGTATTTGGATTATATGCAGAGTTCTCAAACTTTACTGGGCATCAGAATCACCTAGAGTGCTAATGGAAATGAAAACAAAGATTGCTCTGCCTTGAATGTGCACACACAGATGTGCGCGCGCGCGCGCACACACACACACACACACACACACACACACACTCCTGATTCAGTCAACCTGAGGTGGAACCAGAGGATTTCCATTTCTAACAAGTTCCCAGAGGATGCAGATTCTGCTTTTCTAG
>SJYC01148788.1:0-10135 GCA_006408675.1 Madoqua kirkii | reverse complement strand
CACACACACACACACACACACACACACACACACTCCTGATTCAGTCAACCTGAGGTGGAACCAGAGGATTTCCATTTCTAACAAGTTCCCAGAGGATGCAGATTCTGCTTTTCTAGGGACCACACTCTGAGAACAACTGATCTAGGATGCTTTGTCAGGAATTCACTTGCTTTTCATGGACTTCACTGCTAGTCCCCACCTGGAACCTATTCCCCCCACCAGATCCAAAAATCTACATTCTCAAGTAAGATATTTTGAAATGAATGTCAAAAAGCTAGGTCACAGGTCACTTAATATATATCACATATTATCCTTCAAAGACTATCTTAAACCTTAGAATTAGGCTAGACCTTAATTTGATTGTGTTCATTACAATGAAATGAAAATTTCAGATCACTGAGAGGCAGAAGCCAGTAACAGGATATCATAAGCCCTTTATTTCCTAAAATATATAATCATAACCAACATTCAAATATTCCCTTGCTGTTTCTAGTCCTCTTCTAAGGTGGAATTCTTCAATTTCTGATCACCTCCAGGCCTCCCACTAACAGGGCTGTCCAATGATGGGAAAACCCAAAGAAAATTGAAGCAACTCACAGCCAAGCTCTGTAAGGGAAAACGGACACTATTTCCCCAAAGGGGAGGTAGTCTAATTCCTTTTATTTTTGTCCTCTTGAGGCATATATTATGTGCCCTAAGTATCCCCCTAATTTAGCACTCAAGACACAGAAGAAAAAATTTATTCTATTATAATGCACGAAAGTAAGCCAGCACAATTGCTAAACAAATAGCTGTTCTTACTACAAAACTGCAAACATAACATTTTTTTATCTGTTGTTGTAGTATAGGGCCTATTCTTTAAGAAATAAAGCTTCTTGGATGGAGCACACTTCCCATGAAAAAGACAAATTATTGCTTGATGATGTCAGAGGGTCTCAGGTCCATTGGGCTTTTTCTAGGGATTCATTAAGGAAAAAAGTTATGAAAATGTTACCATAATATTAATCTTTCACTCATTCATCTCTTGGGAAATCCTGGTCAAAAGAACTTTCTGAGTTTACTTCACATATGTACCCCAGCTAGGAACATGATTGTAATAGCTGCCCTTCTTATTTTCTCTGGCAAAATACTATGCATGGCTGCTTATCTCTCTTTGTCACATATATTATCCTTCATAGTATCTGACTGTACTTGGATATTCTCCTAAAACCTCAAATTTTAGTTTTCAAACCCTGGATTAGGCTGGTTAAATTTCAGAAACTTCATTAAATTCATTTCATCCTTCTGTGGGAGATCACCTCTCCAGGATAAACCAGAAACAAGTCCACATTTTCTCTGATTCAAATCTTTTCTGGAATAAATCTAAGAATTCACTGAGATCATGCCTAGAAGAAGAAATTAAAGTATTACCTATGTCTGTATATGCTTCAGCTCCCCACACAGGAACCCAAAGTTGCCAGAAGAACATTCCTTTGTTCTCTCCATTGCTATTTGATGTAATGAAAGTGAGTAATGGTAAGATTAAATTTCTCATCACCACTCCTCAGAACATGGTTTAGGAAAACAATACGATTTGCACACACCTTGTGCTCCATTTACACTACCCACCTTCACACTTCAACCAGGTCGTTGCCCACCACCATCCATCCCTTCCTCCTGGATGGACAATACAGGATTCCCCAAGCCATCTGGGGGCATCCCAGGTGGCTCAGTGGTAAAGAATCCGCTTGCCAATGCAGGAGACTCAAGAGACTCAGGAGACGTGGGTTCGATCCCTGGGTTGGGAAGATCCCCTGGAGGCGGGCATGGTAATCCACTCCAGTATTCTTACCCAGAGAATCCCATGGACAGAGGAGCTTGACAGGCTATAGTCCATGGGGTAGCAGAGTCAGGCATGACTGAAGTGACTTAGTACACAGGCATGCAAGCCAGCTGGGGATTGTATATTACTGGGGTGATTGTGCATGTTTTATGGATCTTGGGCTGTTGTTGCTGCTTTGGAAAGGCTGATTATAAGTGATGATGAAATATCAGAGTGGAAATACCTTGTGCTTGTGCTTGGTCTCTTCATTCGTGTCTGACTCTTTGCAACCCCCTAGACCATAGCCTGCCAGGCTCCTTTGTCTAGGCTATGAGATTCTCCATGCAAGAATACTGGAGTGGGTTGAAAATACCCTGGAATATCTATAAATATGGAGCTGGAGCCTGTGTGAGAAGACAGAGCTAAAGTTCTGAGAAGTGTAAGCATAAGCTCATGAGTTCAAGGCATGAGGAAGTATTAAATTGATGAGGGAAAGAGCAGATTCTGGGGATAGGAGGAGAGAAAAGGACTGGAAGAGAGACAGGTCACCTGGAGAGGTAGGAGCATCACTAGAAAAATCGAGTGTAATTGCAGCCTAGAGAAGAGAGCACCTGTTAAAGGATTAGTCCATGTCAAATAAGACAATTTCCAAAAGGCCATTACATGTAGTAGCTGGGACACCATTATTGACTTTATATAAATTTCAGTGTTGACATTCACAAGTACTCACTTAACATTCTCTTCTGTGCAGCCAAGTTGAAGGAAAAAGAAAGGTCATTTTCTATTCTTCCCATGAAAGAAAAAAAATAACATTCCAAAGTTACCTGAATGAAGAAAACTAAGCCAGAGCTGAGAAAACTGATTGAAAATTGGCTTTGATCTGTCTTCTCTAGGAAGTCCTCCCTGATATCCACAGGGACACCCCAGTGCCTGTTCTCCAGGGACCCTGAGCCATTTCCCACATTGCCCTGTACTCACTGATGGACTGGGCTGGACTCTGAGTACCCCGGAGTCAGTCAAAGCCTGGGGATCACCTCTCTCTTTGGATCTAGCATAGTGTCCAATCCAGAGAAGAAAAATGAGTGAATGAAATGCCTGTGGACTGGCATGGGGAGAAAGGAGAGTGTCAGTGCCTGTTGTCAAATTTGTCACACTAGTGTCAAATCCTAGTGTGTTTCACAAAAATCCTTTTTTAATCATAATATATACATGTTGCCAGGATTATGACAGTTGTTCAAATTAGATAGGCTCTTTTATGAAAGATTTCATTTGTATTCACAAAAAAACCCTACACACATAAATAAGTGCCAAGACTGATCAGTCTATTTTTCCCTCTAACTGACAGCATTCACAGCCATTTTATTGTGTCAAATAACGTTGTTTCCTCCTCCCTTTATCTTGCTTATGTCTGACCTTCCATTAAAAGTTGCTTAGAAACTGCTTAGCAAACAGTCAGGGTTGCTGCTTCCTCACATCTTCCTTTTGTGGCTTCTCAGCTATTCTCTGGGTCCGTTCACTTTCCATAACCGTTTTTTAGGCTTCTTTTCATCCTCTTTCAACAGATAAGACTAAAGCCCAACATTCTCCTTCCATTGAAAGGAAACATCCGCAGCTTCAGAAGCTTTGCTGCATACAAGCAGCTTCCATACACCTGCCAGTTAGAGAGGAGTAGATTAGCAAAGCTTCCATGAGCTTTTAATTTTTATTAACAGCTTTGCACAGGGTGCTAAGCAAGTCACACATTTTTTTTAAATGACAAAAATGTTAAGTCCATGATGCTCATTGAAATCAACCAGATCTGGGGTATATGGAACAAGAGTCACGGAACTTATATGGAACAACAAGCTACCTTGCACAAACAGCATGGACTGAGCCAGACCTGAGAGCATGAGCCAAGCTAGAATCTTAAAACAGAATTCTACAGTAAATACCCAAGGAATGGGGCTCTCTCCAGGACAGCAACAGCCAGAACAAATCACCCCTCTCTGCCATCCTCGTCTCAACACTTCTCTTGGTATAACTGATTAAACTGAACTGTATACCAAGGATGACTCTAAAAAGGAAGATGATTCAGTACAACCTTCATTATATGCCTACTATGTTTAGGTGTATTCTAGGGCTTCCCAGGTGGTGCTACTGTTCAAGAACTTGCTTGCCAATGTAGGAGATGTAAGAGATGTGGGTTCGATCCCTTGGTCGGGAAGATCCCTGGAGGAGGAAATGGCAACCCACTCCAGTATTCTTGCCTGCAGAATCCCACGGGGAGAAGAGTCTGGTGAGCTGCAGTCATAGGGTCGCACAAAGTCTGACATAACTGAAGCGACTTAGTAGCAGAATAGTTAGATGATATTCTAGAGTCTAGACAAGTGGGTTGCGATGGGAAAGGGGAAATAGAATAAGAAGTAGGGACACAGTCCTTCCCTGTTGAAAACTCACCATCATGGACAGGGAGGAGACTAGAGATACATTACACAACTCTAAAATACTATTAAACTGTGTTGGCTCTGTAAACAAAGTATTGCAGGACCAGTGGGAACAGCAGTATAAATTCTACCTGTAAAGGGAAGGGAATGTGAAAGGGGCTACATTCAAACTAATCTTGCATAAAGGGGATTCTAGTGGATGAAAGACATTGTGGAGACCTGAGAGGTGTGTATGGAAGAGCAGATGGGCAAGCCCACCATTTTTCCCTGTGAATGGACCATGAGGGTGATGATGCATTCATCATCAGCTTTTGACCCCACCAGCTGAGCCAACTTTTCCCTCACATGCTGCCTTCCTCCGTTGTGGAATCTCAGAAAATCATTTCATTTACATATATGTTGCTGATATTTCCTGACCCCAAAATCAGGACAGGTAATATGACTGTGATATTTTTTCAGATTAATGAGACTCTTTTTATGAAAATCTATAAGGTCATAATTAAATAAGGACATGCTACAGTCTATCCCCATTGTGATAGGCACACTCACAGTTGCATTTTACTTATACTTGTTTCTCCTTTTCTTTCTTACTGATCTTAATTTTGCATAATTTGCAGTTTCATGTAATCTTTGAATCCTTTTGGAAAAGGGTGGAACAGGAATGAATAAAGAAAAATTATATATCTAAAAGTATATATAAGTAATGAATCATGTTTATTGAAAATAACTACATTCAACTAAATCATATTTGTCTAGGAAAACTGAAGAGATATAATTCCTGATTTAAGCCCAGCTGTTGAGAAATTTTTAAATACAAGCACCTCACATTCTTGATGCCAGCTATTATTACTCTAATACAAGCAAAACTGAAAATTTAAGGTTAAAATTGACTCCTCATGGCTACAACTTCAGCTTTCTACCACACATAATAGAACTTTAAAGAAGGAGGTAATCATGAGAACAGTGATCTGTAAAGAGTAATTTTCAACAACCTGTCTGAGAAGATGAGGTTTTTCAGAGTGAGCTCTGAAAAGTCCTGTTATTTTTGCTCCGGACACGTTACTCCATAGAAACCAAGCCTAGGGAGCCAGTATTACAGCATTTTCACCAAATATTAATGTTCTTCTACTAATTTATCAAATCCAAGCTAATATTTGACATTTATCTTTCTAAAATTGAAAACAAAAATTATATAAGTTTGGATGAACACAGCATTTCAAAAGCATAGATTTTCCAAAATCTATTGTTTTCAAACTTTTTTTGTTTAAAGTTCTACTTTTTCTGCATTAACAAACAATGCATTTGCCTCTCAAATCCTTCTCTCCATTTTTTATTGGCCTGTATTCGGGACAGTCACATATTAAGAAACTGGATCTCACCATAATTTTCAGAATCAGAAGTGGAAGAGGTTTTCCACGCAGAACTACCCTATGTATTACCAGTGCATTCAGTTTCTTCACTTTCTTGTTGAAAAAGAGAAGGGAATGGCCATTCATTAAGCACCTACCACATGGCAGGTGTTTTGCTGAGTGCTTTGTATACATTATCTCTCTTAATCCTCATAGTAACCCTATGAGGAAGGCAGTTTTATCCCCATTTTATAGCTCAGGAAACCCAAGCTCAGGGGGGATAAGTAACTTGCCCTGGGTCACCCAACCACTGGATGTATTATGACCTTGGGTCTAACTGCAAAGCACCGAATCCTTCCACAAAACATGTCATCTCCCATTTACAAACGCTTCGCAAGACATTTTCTAGTTTCACTCTGCTATTTTAGCCTTGTTCATAGATTTCCATTTCGAATTATATATATCTTCAACCAGGATACTTTTTGGTGTTTAACATTTTTAAACTTTATTCTTAAGGCACTTTTATCCCTGGGGAGACAATTTTCTTTCCTTATGGAAATTTTAGACCATATTGTCACTATGAAAATATCTTGGATCTAATTTAAATTGCTATTAATTGCAGGTAAAATTAGCGTGAAATTTAAGAAAAAAAAATCATACAGCAACAATTGACCAAATGGTGAGATTTTCCCTTTTATTTTCCATTTTTCCTTTTCGGGGTATCTGTTCCTGCAGAACAAATTACTCTAAAACTTAGCACTATAAAACAACATCCATTTTATTATATCCCATTATTTTTGTGGGTCGGGCATTTGAGTAGGTCTTGCTTAGCTAGTCCATTTTTATGCCCCACGTGGCTTTGACTGAAGTCACCGGGCAGGATTCAGCTGGCTGACTGGCTGAGCCCGAGGCTCCAGGGCAGCTTCCCTCTGCCTGGGTCCAGGTGGGATGGCTGGAGGGCAGGGCTAGGTTGGAACTGTCAACTGATGCATCATACACTAGCCTCCCAAACATGGCTGTCTCAGTCTCATCAGACATTTTTTCCCTTTGGCTGCATGGTAGCATGCAGGATTTTAGTCCCCTGACCAGGGATCAACCTTGTTCTCCCTGCAGTGGAAGCATGGAGCCCTAACCACTAGACTGCCAGGGAATTCCCAGGGTCATCAGACTTTTAAGAAGGTGACTCAGATTTTCCCGAGAGCGCCGAAGGAGACAGGAAATGGAAGCCACTGATATTTCAAGGCCCAGGCCTGTGAACTGGCACAGTATTACTTCCACCATATTCTACTGTTCAACAGTCACACACTCATCCCAGATTGGATGGGAGGAGACATTTTTAATGGGAGTGCCATCAAAGATTTTGTGGATTTGTGACAACCTTATCACAACCACTTTTGATGCACAAAACATCGACCTCAAGAGTCTGCTAATACAGTACAGACTTTAAAATCATTCATTGATAGGAATTTGCAAGAGCTTTATTGGAGGTATTTTTATGAAAGATATCCAGGCTTCCCTGGTGGCTCAGTGGTAAAGAACTCACCTGCCAATATAGGAGATTTGAGTTTGACCCATGGGTCGGAAGATCCCCTGTGGAAGGAAGTGGCAACCCATTCCAGTATTCTTGCCTGGGAAATTCCATGGATAGAGGAGCCTGATGGGCTATACATTCCATGGGATCACAAAAGAGTCAGACATGACTTAGCAACTAAGCATGCATGCACACGTGAAAGATATTCAAATAATAAAAAAAATTACAATTTTTAAAATTTTTTAAGAAAACATCAGCCAGTTCTTATTCAGCATAAAGACATCTGGAAAAACACATGAGAATAAAAATATTCTCCAACTTCCAAATTCAGTGCAGTTTGAGGAAACAATAAATAAAGGTTCTGAGTTTCATTAAATACCATAACTCTGGTCTAACTATTTGTTTCTATTCTCTTTATCTAATCTACAAGGTGATTTACAAACCAAATATTAGCCTGGTATGGGTCTATGTGTAGAATTGGCAAAAGTTCTATTTAGATAAGAAACATAAGGCTGATTTTTAAAATCTGCTGCTGCTATGGCAGAAGCTGCTGGCTTTGCACAAAGGTCTTTGCCACTTCTTCCATCACAAGAGGCTTGGTGGGCATGTAAGGGATTGGCAGCTGATAGCCTGTTTTGTAAATAAAGGTGTGTTTTTTTAATTTTAATTTTTACTTTATTTTCCTTTACAATACTGTATTGGTTTTGCCATACATTGACATGAATCTGCCATAGGTGTACATGAGTTCCCAATCCTGAGTAAATAAAGTTTTATTAAAACACAGCCATATCCATTCTTTTCATTTTGCCTATGACTGCTTTCGAGCTACAACAGCAGAACAAGTCTGGCCAGTAAAGCCTAAAATATTTACTATCTGACCCTTAGGAAAAGTTTGATTACCGTTCTAGGTCCATGTTTCCCAGCCTCCTTTGCAGTCAAGATAGTGTACTTAGCCACTCAGTTGTGTCTGACTCTGCAACCCTGACTGTAGCTCACCAGGCTCCTCTGTCCATAGGATTTCCCAGGCAAGAATACTGGAGTGGGTTGCCATTTCCTTCTCCAGTGGATCTTCCCGACCCAGGGATCAAACCTGTGTCTCCTATGTCTCCTGCACTGCAGGCAAATTCTTTACCTGCTGAGCAACTGGAGAAGCTTAGCCATGGTCTAAATGGAAGTCCTGTGCCACGTAGGACTGGCTTCTTGGGACAATAAAGAGCTGTTCTTTTGCCAGCTGCACCCTACTATAACAATAACTTAGTTTTGACTAATGCAAACAGTGCCTTAAGGGATAGCAGAATATAAAAGGCATAGGACCGTGGTAGCTGAATGACCATGGAGTAGAAAGATCCACCAAGTTGGGTCACCTTCCCTGGATTCTCACCTGCAAGGTAAACAGACTATCAGCTTTATACTACTAGAACAGTGGCAGTTTCTTTATTAAGGTAATCAAGTTTTATTCTAAGATAGCTTCACAATGTGAATTGCCAATAAAATACATAAATTAACACAAGTTGATCAAAACATTAATCATTAATCGCAGAACAAAAATCCCTATCCAATTCATTATTTTTATATTTCAAGTAGGTGAAGTTAGGAGTTTAGGTCTTCCGGAAATGATCTATGGGGTAAAAGTAAAGCACAAAAACAAAAATTGTGATTCAATGTTACTCTGAAGCCCCTACTTACAAAATGCAAAAGAGCTTTTTCTTATACTTAGTTGCATTTCATAGAGGCTTTTACATGTCAGATTCACATCCTGTTTTAACAGAGACCCTTCCAGTTACTCTGTGGAAATAGGCAAAACAGAAATCCAAGGGGAATTTGCATACGATTATGTGACTCCATCAGCTTCAACCTCTTTGCATATAACTTCTGCATTCTTTCCATCTTTTCACACAAGATAAGTGATCTGTCCAATCCATAGATAATTAGAATGATTTTGACACAGGAAATAAGTAATATTTTGATCATTTGCATAAGTAATAGTGATGAGCTATCTAACTATCCCTAGAGGCTGAAGTCAAAAAGTCATCTTCAAATGGTTGTTAAGATATCGAACATCCCATGTTCCTCTTACTTATAACAATTTAATACATAAATTGCCCCTCTGTTTCCCATTCCTGGTTTGATGCATTGTTCTTGCGGGGGTGGCAGTTAAAAAAATCAGAGAATAAACATATAAAAAGGATCCTAAGAACCCTACCATCAAATTCAAATGGTTAAACAGTAATTAGAGACACACATGGAGCTCAGAAGCCTTAGTGGGTACATCAGGAAGAGCCCAGACCTCCTTATAGTCTGCAGACTTTATTCTTTACGCCTTTATTGTTAGACTTATACACCGTTTCCTTGAATGCCAAATTTAGTCCTCCTTCCTAATTAAAGATCTTTTCAAGCCCTTTTCAGAAGCCATTGGATTTTGATTAGCCCACAAAGGAAGGTTTTCTCTCCTGGGCACATAGTTCTCTGTCTCCATAGCAGTTAATTGAGTAGCAGAATAATGGTTTTCTTACAAGGTGGCTTACAGGCTACATAGAGAAGTTGATGCCTCTTTAGTCTCTGGGAACTGCAGTGACATTCACTAACGCATGATAAATTTAAGCTCAGGATGAGAGACCAAATTGATGTATTTGGACATATCTCAGTCTGATGTTTCCTGAGCAGCTGGGTCCGTGAAAAGATACGTACCCTGGCTCAAGGCTTCAGCTTTCATTCTAGACGAATTTTTCATTATGCTCCTATTCCCTTACCTCACTAATAGAGAGGAAACGAGAAATAGTGACTTCTTTGAAAAATTCAATAAATTCTATTTTTACAGACCAAACTTTCCTGTGTAAAGTACAAAACCTACAATGATGTTTAAGTTCTCAGAAAAAATTAGTGTATATGCATACTTGTGTGTATATGTGTGTGTACACCCCTGTCCTTTCCCAAATACTACTAAAACCATGGCTTATTATTTGTCTATGTTTCAAGCAGAGGGAATGGAAATTCAATGGCTCCTTCTTTTAATTTTAACAAAATTGTTTTC
>SJYC01148787.1:0-21712 GCA_006408675.1 Madoqua kirkii | reverse complement strand
ATGGAACTTTGTTGGCAAAGTAATGTCTCTGCTTTTGAATATGCTATCTAGGCTGGTCATAACTTTCCTTACAAGGAGTAAGTGTCTCTTAATTTCATGGCTGCAGTCACCATCTGCAGTGATTTTGGAGCCCCAAAATATAAAGTCTGACACTGTTTCCACTGTTTCCCCATCTATTTCCCATGGAGTGATGGGACCAGATGCCATGATCTTAGCTTTCTGAATGTTGAGCTTTAAGCCAACCTTTTCACTCTCCTTTTTCACTTTCATCAAGAGGCTTTTAAGTTCCTCTTCACTTTCTGCCATAAGGGTGGTGTCATCTGCATATCTGAGGTTATTGATATATCTCCACAGCAGGCAAAATTATATTAAAACTGCAGCTGGCTCTTTCCATGGCTGTGGTTTGGGCAAAATGTCCTTCACTACTTTTGCTGCTTCTCATCTGCCTTCTTTGTCTCTGCCTTCCTCTCTCCTTCCCCAGGCAGAGGCTAGAGCTGTAATGTCAATGTCCATACACATCAGCAGTGAAGGAAGGTGGGTGAGTGGATAAATGTCAGCACCTCCTGAGTACCATCCACCAATAGGAGGATGTGAAGCACATGAGAACTTACTGACGGATTTGCCAAATGAGTCAGTTCATTCAATTGCCACCTTGGTTGAATTATTTGGATTTAACTCAGTGTGGATCTTTAATTTGTAATTGTGCTTAAAATGTCTTTAAAATATTATGACATGATAGAACACTGGAACAAAAAGCATTGTGCATGCCAAAGCATGGAAGCAGAGTTATGAAACATACATTTGTGGAAAACACAGCAAGTATTTGTCACTGAGGGCATAAGTGAACTTCACATCTTTTTAGAAAGGCTAAAAACGATAGAAAACACAGAAGATATACTGATGCTACATAATCAAAATTAAGAACTTTTTTCTTTCCAAAAGATACCATTAAAGGACTTCCCTGGTGGTCCAGTGGCAAAGACTCCATACTCGCCATGTGGAAACCCAGATTCGATCCCTGGTCTGGGAACTAGACCTCACGTGCCATAACTATGACCCAGCTCAGGCAAATAAATAAAAATAAATCAATACTTTTTAAAAAGAGACCATTAAAAAATAAAAGGGTGAACATAGGATATAATGAGACTATATATATATATAATACATACACATGCATATAAAAACATTTTTATTCAGAATTATAAGACAAAACTCCCAAAAGGTTTGAACAGAGAAAAGATATACAAAAGGCTAAATGGAACTAGAGAAATGCAAATTAAAACCATAATATCCACTATGGAAAATAGTATAAAGAAAGAAAGAAAGTGAAGCGGCTCAGTCGTGTCCGACTCTTTGGGACCCCGTGGACTGTAGCCTACCAGGCTCCTCTGTCCATGGGATTTTCCAGGCAATAGTTCTGGAGTGGATTGCCACTCCCTTCTCCAGGGGATCTTCCCAACCCAGGGATTGAACCCAGGTCTCCCAAACTGTAGACAGACGCTTTACCATCTGAGCCACCAGGGAAGTAGAGATCCCTCAAAAAAATGCAAACTAGAACTAGCATATGATTCAGCAATTTCACTTCTCTGTATTTATATGAAGAAAATTAAAACACTAATTCAAAAAGACATATGCACCCCAGTGTTCACTGCAGCATTATTTAAAATAGCCAAGACACAGAAGGGTAAGTTTATTTACCTGAGTTGGGAACATGTTCAGCTGGAACCAGTTTATTGGGGAACTAGTTCTTGTGGGGGTAAGTCGACCCTAATTGAAATTATCCTTTGGCTTGCAGAGTAAGTTTGGGAGCTGAGAGCCAATTTGTTGGTGTTTCAATGCTGAAATTTTTTTGTGGAATTCTTTATATTGGAGTTGCTATACATGTTGTGGTATGGTCATACTTCTAAAAATGGGAAGTATTCCACCTATAAATGGGGATTACTCTATCTATCTCGAAAGAGAGCCCTTTGGGGCATATATTGGATAAATGGGCAGAATATAATTGTAAGCCTATGACTACACTACTATAATAGGGTGTGGACCCAATATATGTTAGGAACAGAAGATCAGTGGCCTCTGAAAGGCTCACTCAACTATTATGCCATCTCACAGTTAGAGCAATGGCCTAACCCATAGATATGTTAGGAACAGAAGAGCAATGGCCTCTGAAAGGCTCACTCAACTATTATGCCATCTCATAGCTAGAAGTGTTTTGTAAAAGATCAGGGAAAAGAGATGAGATACCATATGTAGAAGCATTTATAACACTGCATCAGGAGAAAAAAGTCAGAGGACTACCACCGTATGGTGTGGCGGTCTGAAGAAAAACTCGACAGGGAACTTGGATAAAAGAGGCTAAACAAAATGTAGGGGATAAAATAAAATCGAACTGAGACTCCATCAGAGTTTCTAGAAAGGATTTATCAAATTTATAGGTGTTACACAGATATAGACCCTGAGGTCCCTGAGAACATAAGGATGATCAAAATGACCTTCATCAGGCAAAGTGCCCCAGAGATGAAAAATTATAGAGATTAGATGTTGTGTTTGAAATGAACCCGTCCCAATTAGCAGATGTTGCTTTTAAAGTATCTAACAACAAGGAACAATCACAGAAGCAAGGAGATCTGAGCAGAATACAGCTTTTCGCGTAGCAGCATTGAAAGTCGATAATGTAAAGGAGGGCTCCCAGGAGGCTCACTGGTAAAGCACCTGCCACCATCATAGGAGATGCGGGTTCAGTCCCTGGTCAGGAAGATCTGCGGGAGAAGGAAATGGCAACCCACTCCAGTGTTCTGGCCTGGAAAATCCCATGGACACAGGAGCCTGGTGGGCTACGGTTCACGGGCTGTAGGTCACAAAGAGTCGGACACAACTGAGTGAGATATAGCAGCAACTTAAATGTCCATCAATAGATGAATGGATAAAGAAGATGTGGTACATACGTACAATGGGATATGACTCAGCCATAGAAAGAATAAAAGCTTTCCACTTGTTACATGGATGGATTTAGAGGATATTTTGCCAAGTGAAATAAGTCAAATAGAAAAAGATACATGTTGTATGACTTCCCTTCTTTGGGAACCTACAAAACAAAATAAACAAATATAACAAAACAGATTCAGACTCACGGGTCCAGAGAATGAACTAGTGGTTACCAGACGAGAGGGAAGGGGGAGGGGGAATGAGTGAAATAGGTTAAAAAGGTTTAAGATGTTCAAACTTCCAGTTTTAAAATAAGTCACAGGGATGCAATGCACAGCATATGGACTATAGTCAATAATACTGTAATATCTTTCTATGGTGACAGATGGTAACCAAACTTATTGGGGTGATCATTTTATAATGTGTAAAAATAATGAATCACTATATTGTACACCTAAATCTAATATAGTAATTGTAAGTCAATTAAATTTCATAAATATAGAAACAAAACAGAAATTTTAAAGCACACAGACCACTACTACATACATGTTAGAATGACAAATTAAAAATACTGGCAATGCTGTAATACAATTCCTCGAAGAGGTAGGCACCTGGAACCCTCATACCTCGCTGGTGGAAATGTAAAGTGGTACATTCACTTTGGAAAACTACTTGGCAGTTTCTTTAAAAGTTAAACCTGAGGCTGCCCTGGTGGTCCAGAGGTTAAGAATCTGCCTTCCAATGCAGGGAACATGGGTTCAATCCCTGCTTGGGGAACTAAAATGCCAGTTAAACCTATGTTCCAGTCATTCCTCTCCTAGATATTTATCCCAAAGAAATGAGAACATACATCCACACCATGATATGTGACTATTCATGGCAGTCTAAGTCAAATTGCTGAAAACTGGATATATTAGCTTCCTAGAGCTGCTGTAACAAACTACCACCAACCGAGTGGCTTAAACAACAGAAATTGATTCTCTCGCAGTTCAGGAGACCAGGTGTCAGCAGATGCATTGCTTCTAGAGGCTCCAGGGAGGAATCTGTTCCATGCCTCTCTCCTAGCTTCTGGGGGTTGCTGGGCAATCCCTGGCATTCCTGGGATTGCAGCTGCATCTCTCTGAGCTCTTCTGTTATCATATAGCTTTCTTCCCTTTGTGTCTCTATGTGTCTGTTCTTTTCTTATAAGGCCACCTGTGGACGGATTCAAGGTTCACCTTAATCCAGGATGACCTCACATCAGCCAATTATACCTGCAAAGACCCTATTTTCAAATAAGGTCACATATTCAGGTACTAAAGCTTGGGATTTGAACACATGGGATTAGGGAACCCAATTTAACCCACTACCTGGTGTGGTCAAGAAGAGCCTCTAGAGAAGAGAATTGTTACCCACTCCAGTATTATTGACTGGAGAATTCCATTGACATAGGAGCCTGGTGGGCTACAATCCATAGGGTCGCAAAGAGTCAGACACAACTAAGCGACTTACACTTTCATTTTCGCATGGTAGGTGGGGATGTACAAAAACAGGTGAGTGAGTAACAAGTGTTATATCAGTACAATGGAATTCCACCTAGCTAGCAACATGGAGGAATCTCAAAACTGTGATGCCAAGTGAAAAAGGCTGGACCAAAAAAAAGTCTATACTGATGACTTTATTTATGAAAAATTCCAGAGAATGTGAATATGTAATGAAAGAAATCAGAGCAGTGACTGCCTGGATTTAGCAGCTAAAAGAGCAAAGAATCATGAGGAATCTTTGGAGATGATGGAAATGGCCACCATCTTGACTGTGGTGATGGTTTTTGGTTTCGTGCGTGCCTGTGTGTGAGTCACTCAGTGGTGTCTGACTCTTTTCAATCCCACGGACTATAGCCCGCCAGGTTCCTCTGTCCATGGGATTCTCCAGGCAAGAATATTGGAGTGGGTTGCCATTTTCTTCTCCAGGGAATCTTCCCAACCCAGGAATAGAACCCAGGTCTCCTGCCTTACAGGCAGATTCTTTACCCTCTGAGCCACCAGGGGCTCATCTAAACACTTCAGATATTCACTTTAATGTGTATACTTCATTAGATATAAATTATACCTCAATTTAAAAAAGAGAATTTGGGCTTCTTTTCAAATGAATGAGTCTAAGTTTTAGCTACAGGGAATTTAATTAAGTGATGCTAAGTCACTTCAGTCATGTCAGACTCTTTGAGACCCTATGGACTGTAGCTCACCAGGTTCCCCTGTCCACGGTATTTTCCAGGGAAACTTCCCAACCCAGGGATCAAACCCATATCGCTTACATCTCCTGCACTGGCATATGGGTTCTTCAGCACTAGCACTACCTGGGAAACCCCTAATTAAGTGGGGGATGGGGTAACTATAGATTTAACTAATGAAGAAATGGAGACAAAAAAACAGCATTCTTTGATAGACTTCTAATTTATAGTGTCAACCCTGAAGATGCTAAAGAAATTAGGATAATCAGTGTAGATTGTGAAAAATAGCATGTCATCAGGATGTTATACATATATAACTGTTAGCACTAAATTAATTCAGAAATACCTTTGTTGTTGTTGAGTTGCTAAGTCATGTCCAATTCTTTGCAACCCCACAGACTGCAGCACATCAGGCTTCCGCATTCTTTACCATCTCCCAGAGCTTGCTCAAACTCATGTCCATTGAGTCAGTGACGTCATCCAAGCATCTCATCCTCCATCATCCCCTTCTCCTCCTGCCCTCAATCTTTCCCAGCAGCAGGGTCTTTTCCAAACAGTTGGCTCTTCATATCAGGTGGCCAAAGAAATATCTTTAGACACTAAAAATGCCAAAGATTTAGGTTTACACTGTAATTTTGGATAACAAATAAATATCTACTAGGTATGAATTTTCACGTCATAAAAGTTCAGGGTGTCAAGATGCACTATTCTTCCTTTTATATCACCTGGAATTAATTTAGCTCTTGAGATCTCATGTCCATTGAAGGCTTTACAATAGAAAACTCAAAGTGGACAACACAAAGTAGACCACTCTCTGCCAGCATCGACCTCACCTCATGTGTCATTGTGGCGCCCAGGCAGAGTCTATGACTCCACTGCTCTCCTCCATCCATACGAACCTCTGAAGGACAGCTTGCCTCAGCTTATCTTGTCATGTACTGGTGTCCATCACTGATGTTCTTGGTCTCACCACAGCCTCTACTCACTGGGGCTCACTGGGCACTGGGTCTCCTTCATTCAAACAGATCCCTACTATTTGCAGCCCTGCCGATGACTCTCTCTATTCAGAAACTCCCCCACACCACTCTGAGGCAGAGGACACTAAGGCTCCTCTCAGGCCCATCTACCCAGATGCCTCCCTCACTCACAGATAAACCATTGCTCAAACGCTGTGTTGGATGAGGATCTTCTCCCTTACTCTTTCCACCTTCCAGGCCACACGGGAAGCCTGGCAATGGTCCTCACCTTCCCCTCAGCCTGTCCAGAGTGTTCACTGCCCAGTTAACCCCCAGAGTTTCAGAGCAGGAAGGGTGAAGATACTGAGCATTTCTGAAAGATAGGTTGCAAATTGATTACATCCTCTCCAGATCTCCTCCTTGCCATGAGTTGGTCAGCCTTTTCATTTCTTTCAGAGTTCATGGTATATTCTTCTCATAGTGCATTATTTAGAAATAAACTCCATGGCAGTTTCATTTCATTTTTGACATTTGATCTTTCAGGCCAGATTATTTTAAATTGTTAGCCATCTCTCCTTTCCAAATCATCAAGAAAACCTATTGGCTCTGAGGCCTTTCACCATGCATTCAGAAGCCAACTTCATACTGTCTCTTCTACTGCCATTCGACTCCAAGTCATTATCACCTCTTACCTGGACTACTGCCATATGCCCTGACCTTGGACTTCCAGTCTCTGGAACTGGGAGAAATAAATGTCTGTTGTTTGTAAGCTACCCAACTGATGTTACTCCATTATAGCAGCTCAGATGGGTTAAGTCTCCTTCTGGACTCCTTGCTTCTACTCTTATTTTCTCAAAATCTGTTCTCCACAAAGAAGCTGTAGTAATCTGCATAAAATATGTCAGATTCTGATACACTATTCTAACCTAGCACTTGCTCTTTATTTCATTCAGTGAAAGCTGAAGGCCTTACCATAGCCTCCAAGGCCCCACGACTTCAACCCTCTTAACTCTGACCTCCCTAACTCCAGCCCTCCTGAGCTTCCTAATGCTCCCTGAACACACCAGGCATGCACCTTATGCCTGATGGCCTTTGCTCTAATTGTTCTCTCTTTCTGGAATGTTCTGCTCCCCAAAATCTCCTCAGTAACTCCCTCAACACCTTCCTATCTCTGCTCAAATCCCACTTTCTCCGTGCTGCCTACTCTGAACACTTTGATTCATGTTACAGTCTTGTCCCACCTCAAATGAATTGCTCATCTTCTCTTCCCCCACCTCCCTTAACTCGTGTTTATCATCTGCTATCTCAGGCAGTTTCCTTGAGCTGCAGATTCTCAGATGTTGAAAAGCAAGCAGAACGTTCATAAGAGAGTAGCTATGACCAGGTACCTGTGAAAGTGAGGGCGGGGAAACAGGGCTGGGCAGAGAGGGGGAAGACGGAACAGTAATATGGTCCCAGGGAAGAGGTCTCAGTTGCCCTTCTGGGAGTTATGGAGCGCAGATATTCCAAGTTAGGATGAAAGGTTGGGCCTTTGTGTCTGGATGTGGGCTACCTCTGGAAAGAGACCCAATCTTGAGTGAGTTTTGTTTAAAGGCAATCCCAAGAGGAGACCAACAGTTGAAGGTCAGGTTCTACCAGTAGCCAAGAGAAGTAAGTCCTTAGTTCTAAAAGGAGTTTTCCAGTGGAACACTACTATATCCACCATACCTCCTAATAATTTGCTTATGTCTTATTGTATTTCTTGTCTTCTTCTCTTGGCTAGGATACAAATGTTATGAGAGTAGGATATATTATTTATTAATATTTACAGCACCCAACACATTGTAAGTACTCAATGAATACTTTTAAGTGAATTCCATAATAACCTTATCTAGGGCCCACCTGACTCTTCCATTTGAAAGTCATATCTTTCAAGCATTTTGGCTCTGGTACAAATTTAGATGAGTCTACTTAATTGCTCAAAAGCCAATAATTTGGCTCTTTGCTGCTTTCAGGAATTCTTTCCCTGAAACCAAAAATGCTTAATCATTGTCTATGGTAGTGGTAGAAGAGCTACAGAGTTGTTTGTTCAAAAAAAAAAAGAAAAGAAAAAGGAATTTCCAAAAAGGAAAAGTAAATACCAAACAACGTTTCAAAATAATATGCTATCATAAAGGAGAAAAATAATTAGAATGTAATTATGTGGATAAACATATGGCTTCACAACATCATTGAGAAGCTGAATGCATGCCTGCACCATTAACTTCAAGAATCCTCATACCACAGCAAAAAATCTCTCTTAAGTATTACATTACTTGTATCCAAACTTGGTCTGAATTGATATAGTACAAAGCTTCTACCATCTAGAAAGAAAACATTAGGGGAAAACGTATGCAAGGAAATAGAATAAAGGAAAATTTATCTTAAGTTCCTTTAATTTCTGATTATATTTAAAGTAGCCCAACAGATGTGCCTTGAGAAAATCTATGTACTTGGACCCAGATTCCAAAATAACTACTTCACAGAATATAAACAGATGCTCAGTGCTATACACACATAAGCATAGAGCTCACATATAATGTGTGGCCTCACCATCTGTAGTTTTGCAGACACATGTATACTACATTCTCTTTATTTCTTTCTTAAAATGCTAAGCTTCTAGTTTTAAATTCTAATTCAAACACTACTGGAGATTTCCAACAATCAAGCCTGAGGGAGCTCTAAATACCATAAACAAGGCAACTCAGTTCAACAGCATAACACCCAGGGAAATGGTTTTCTTGGAAAAGACCCTGATGCTGGGAAAGACCGAAGGCAAAAGGAGAAGGGTATGGCAGAGGATGAAATGGTTAGATAGCATCACTGACTCAATGGACATGAATTTGAGCAAACGCCAGGAGATAGTGCAGGATAGAGGAGCCAGGCATGCTACAGTCCATGGGGTCACAAAGAGCCGAACACAATTTTAGCGACTGAACAGCAACAACATGTACAATCGCCTGAATGTCATGAAAGGAAAATAAAAGGTTGACTCTGATCTCAGAGTGATTGTTGTTCCATAGCAAAGGCTTGGAGAAGGACAAAAGGCCCAGACCACCCAGACAGGACAGATTTCCTCAAACAAATGCACATCTGAATCCAATCCAATATTTTATCCCACTTATTCTGGCTTCAACTTCTGCCTCACTTTTTGCATGCTCACATTTACACCATTCCCATCAGATTTCTTAAGAATGGATTTCCTTTGTATTATAGAGCACTGGTCTATGATACACTGGTTTAAATCACTTGATCATAATTATAGCTTCCCGGGATTGAAGAACATGCTTGACATGGCTAGGAGGCCTGACAGCATCTCAGGTCAAACACTGATGGGCTGAAGTGTCTTCCTGTGTCTCAAATGCCTCTCTCTAGAGATCTGGGCAACAGGCAGCCAAGAACCCCATGAGTGATATTCAGCTCCTCATCAGAAGCAGTCATGTATGTATACACAGCACTAATTGGGTTTGTTCATCTTTATTGTGTGCTCATGGTCTATGCAATATTTTCCAAATTGCAACCAGACACTTTATACAAAATCATTTTATAACACTGAAATTGCATCTTTTTAACAATGGTGTCTATACAGGATTGAAGTCAATTTACCCCCATCTTCTAGGACCCCAAAAAAATCCCTTAATCCAAAAAGGCTGCTCAATTTCAATTCAAACAAACATTGGGCTGACTAATAGAGTCACACTCTACACGTCCACAAAGAAATAATAGATTTACATGAAGGTTTACTTTTTATAAGTCCCGTTTTACTTCCATGAGTAAAAACCTGTGTTTTGGAGATGCTGGGAGCTCAGATTTCACCATCCTGTCTCTCTCCATTAGTACTTCTAGGACCCAAAAAAAATCCCTTAATCCAAAAAGGCTGCTCAATTTCAATTCAAACAAACATTGGGCTGACTAATAGAGTCACACTCTACACGTCCACAAAGAAATAATAGATTTACATGAAGGTTTACTTTTTATAAGTCCCGTTTTACTTCCATGAGTAAAAACCTGTGTTTTGGAGATGCTGGGAGCTCAGATTTCACCATCCTGTCTCTCTCCATTAGTTACACTTACCAGGCGGGTGGGCTGTGTCATCTATTAAAATGGACTATCCAAATTCTTTCCCCAGTGTCAGTATTTTTGAGATGAACATAGCAATTGCATCAATTGTGTTTTATTTAACTGCATGACGGCTTTTCCACAGCTGAGTTTTCCTAAAGCGCAGTGTGAGAATGACAGAAATAATTTTGCAGAGTATAGAAATGCTCACACAATTTATTGATCTTCATAGTTATAACGATTATTATCTTCATATTGTCAAGTAGACCACATTTGCCAGCTTAATTTCAATAATAATAATAAACTGTGCTTTACAGATTTATCTCCTTGAAAAATCTTGTTACATACTATGAGGAAGAAAACTTGCTTTCATAATAATCCCATCATTAAAAGATGTCATTAAAAGTCAGTGCAAATTACAATCTTTCCCAAAAATATTTTGAGAGGGCTTAGTATTTTATTTTAACAGCTTGACTGCCCTGGACATTTGAAGATGAGGTTTCTTTTTGTGTTCCCCAGAGCCAAATGGGCAGTGCACTGCTCTCCTGACATCTAGAGAGCAACTGGCCTGGACAACTTATGGATTAACCAGTTAAGCTTGCAGTTGCTGCTTTGCCTTGTGTGTGTGTGTGTGTTTAAGACCCAGGAAGTACTGACATCATTGTGGAAGTATAGAATTTAATTTCACCAATAAATCAAATTGGGCTCAAGCTGTTAGTAACACCATCACACTTACAGTCAGGAGAGGCTAAACGATTCAGTGAACTGACAACAAGATATCAAGATTTTTCCCCTCCAAGTCCCTGGTTTTAATCAGGCCAAGCCCAGTGCAGAAGAGACCAAAGTGCACAAGCTGCTGGCCAAGACCCTGCAGACCCAGTGTCAGGGGTCATTTCCAGAATCAGTCTGATAAGAACCCACATGGAGACAGCAGAGCCAAGTGTTGGGTTTTTGAAAACTAGAAAAGGGTCAAAGACCTGGGTATGGTCCACAGAGATGGTCAACTAGACAGGGGATAAAGGTTTTAAAGGAAAAACAAAGCTTTAAAATCCCTGCCCTAGATCTTCACAACCCAGATAATCACTATGGTGTGATCGCTCACCTAGAGCCAGACATCCTGGAATGTGAAGTCAAGTGGGCCTTAGAAAGCATCACTACATACAAAACTAGTGGAGGTGATGGAATTCCAGTTGAGCTATTTCAAATCCTGAAAATGATGCTGTGAAAGTGCTGCATTCAATATGCCAGCAAATTTTGAAAACTCAGCAGTGGCCATAGGACTGGAAAAGGTCAGTTTTCATTCCAATCCCAAAGAAAGGCAATGCTAAAGAATGCTCAAACTACCACACAATTGCACTCATCTCACACGCTAGTAAAGTAATGCTCAAAATTCTCCAAGCCAGGCTTCAGCAATATGTGAACCGTGAACTTCTAAATGTTCAAGCTGGTTTTAGAAAAGGCAGAGGAACCAGAGATCACATTGCCAACATCCACTGGATCATGGAAAAACCAAGGGAGTTCCAGAAAAACATCTATTTCTGCTTTATTGACTATGCCAAAGCCTTTGACTGTGTGGATCACCTTAAACTGGAAAATCCTGAAAGAGATGGAAATAGCAGACCACCTGCCTCTTGAGAAATCTGTATGCAGGTCAGGAAGCAACAGTTAGAACTGGACATTGGAACAACAGACCCTGTCTCTTATACACATCTTCAGCAGCTATTTCCTGAGAACCGTAGATCCTTTCTAGCCCTGGGAGCTTAGAGACCTGGGTTGATTCTTGTTCTTTCCTAATTCACTCTTTAGGCCCAAGGCAAGTGACTTCATCTCTTAGGAGGCCGGTTTCTTCAGGACACTGGGCAAGATGTCTGAAGGCTCCTTTGGTAGAAGCTCCCGTTTGCTGTCCTCAATATGACCAGCTTGGAGGCCGTCATACAAAGAGGACAAAGAGGCAGTCCAGGGGCTTAGCTAGAGGAGCCCGTAGCTAAGGGGGAAGAATAAACATAACTGATATGACTTGCTTCAGGATGCTGGAAGACGACACATGTCATTTACACAATGTTTCTTAGTGAAATAAATTTGATGTCTACATGCCATATGCTAGGGTTCATGGGAAAGCTGATTTCCGGCATCTTGGGGTGGGGAAGGGGCGCTCTCCTCCCCCAGGTGGATGACCGTGCACTATAACTTTCAAATAGACTTGCACACTGGCAGCCCTGGGGCCTGGTGAAGCCTATAAAAAGTGTTTTTCTTGGCCTGCCATACATTTTAAAAATTTTAAGTCAACTTTTTAGCAGCTGGGAAGTTTCTCATTAAAACCCAGATTTCTGGCTTCTATTGAAAAAGCCAAAGGTCTAGTGACACTGGGCTGGCATCTCTACAGTGGCAAATAACGTCTTAGTGGCTTCTCTCGTAGAGGTGCTGCTGTGTCTCTCCCTAATCAGAGATGGAAGTTTGACTTCATCTTGAGACAGACTGTATGAATTCAGGGAAAATGTACATCAGGTCTATCATGTGAGTTTAAAAATATTTATGGAGGAGAGTAATGGGGGAGCTGAATGTATTGTGAAAACCCAAATATGTTATTAATATATTAATAAATATAAACATATAATTATATAGCTTTATTTATATTTTATATATTTACATATTTACATTTATATAAACATATATTCTATACTTTAAGTTAAGATATTTGGTCAAACATCATTCTAGATATTACTTTGAAGGTTAGTTTTCTCATTGAGATTGACATTGAAATCAGTAACATAGATTACTCTTCATAATGTGGCTGGACCTCATTCAATCAGTTAAAGGCCTTCTAGGAAACGACTGATCTTTCACAGAAGAAGGAATTCTGTCAGGAGTCAGTCTTTGGACCACAAAATCTACTCTCTACCAGGTTTCCAGCCGGTGGCCTACCCAGCAGATTATAGACTTGCCAGCTTCCACAGCCACATGAGCCAATTCTCTAAGATAAATCCCTATCTATACATCTATGCATACATACATGTACATATTCTGCTGCTTCTGTTTCTCCAAAGAAGATTGACTCTCACTTCTCTTGTCTTGGCCTCTTCCTTCCTTGCTCAGACTCATTTTATTTTCTAGAAAACACAGAACTACTAAAGACGTTTGAGATGAAAGAATCAGATAACAAGAGAGGTATTTCAGTAAGTTAACTCAGACAGCAGTACAGAAGATGGATCAGGAAAAGACAGATTGGAACAGATTAGGACAATAATGTCTATAGGCCATGCCATCCAATATGGTACCCACTAGTCACATGTAGCTATTTAAGTTAAATTTAAAATTAATTGAAATGATACAGAATTAAACTATCAGTCTTCAGTTGCACTAGCAAACATTTCAAGTATTCAGCCACATACAGGTAATATCTACCACACTGGAAGGTGTAGATTATAGGCATCCCTATAACTGCAAAAAAGCTGCATTGGAGAGTGGCCATGTAGCAAGATCAGGAAGGCCTCCACTCTGGCTATGACAGAAGCAAGAGAAAGTCGTTTGCACTGGAGGCTCAATAGGAGTTCAGTCAGGTCCCATTTGCTTTACGTGTCTTATCCCGGGTTATCATGAACTGTACTCCACAGTGTAGAGTACACAGGGTTGTCCATGAGATCACAGATAAGGAAACTGAATTTCAGCAAAGTGTCTTGCTCAAGGACAAAAACCAGACAATGAGGGAGCCGAGATACAGGTCGAGGCAATTTCAACTCCAAAATCTCCATAGACATAGACAACCGTCCTCACCATACATGGAAAAAGAATGTTTAAATGATGACAGAATGCTACACCGAATTCCAACTGGAATTCTAAAGCCATTACATTCCATTTATAGGCTTTCTCTTTAGCACTCATCTTTCTGCCTCCCTACGCCTAAGGCATACAGAGCATTTCACAAGTCCTCTGGCATCTGCAGTCCTGGTCTCTGACTACAATCGACTTATCTTTGCCTTTTCTTCTATTTCACCAAACCTGCTGTGCTAGATGTTCTAGTCTGTTAGGGCTGTTACAATGAAATACCATAGGCTGGGTGGCTTTTGCTCACAGTTCTGGAGGCTACAAATTCCATGATCAAGGCAACACCATGGTGGTGTTCTGGTCAGACCAGAGCCTACTCACCATGTGTTCTCAAATGGCAGAAGGGGCTGGCAGTTTCTCTCTGGACCTTCTTTTATAAGGCACTAATTATTCTTAATGGATGTGAGCTTGAGTGAACTCCAGGAGATGGTGATGGACAGGGAGGCCTGGTGTGCTACAATTCATGGGGTCGCAAAGAGTTGGACACGACTGAGTGACTGAACTGAAGTGAACTGAACTGAACTGAATTATACTCACTGAGAACTTCCTATGTGGCGCTAGAGGTAAAGAATCCACCTACCAATGCAGGAGACATGGGTTCGATCCCAGGGTCAGGAAGATGCCCCGGAGGAGAGCCTGGCAACCCACTCCAGTATTTTTGCCTGGTAAACCCCATGGACAGAGGAGCCTGGCAGGCTGCAGTCCATATGGCTGCAGAGAGTCAGACATGACTGAAGCAACTTAGTGCACACATACACACACTCACTGAGGGCTCCACTCTCATGACTTAAGCATCTCCCACAGATCTTACGTCCTAATACCATCATCTTTGGGGGTTAAGATTTCAAAGTCTGAATTTTGGGAGGACACAAATATTCAGACCATAGCAATTGACTGGGTCAGTCTCAGCTGCAACAACAGACAACTCTCCAAAATTCAGTGGCTTATAGCAATGCAACTCTATGTAGCCAGTCTACATGGCTATGTGTGACTATGTGTTACCATTCTACGACAAGGCAAGAAGCCAGCACCAGAATGTAAAAGAAAACACTCTTTCCACCACTGAGAAAGTCTTGCTAAGGGGGGTAAAAAAAAAGCTGAAATAACTAATGCCCTTAGCCATACAACTGATTTACATTCTTATACATGATGTTTCATATTGAAATCCACAAACAGCCCCTGGATCGTGAAGAGTATTGGCTTATAGATTTGTGGTTTTGCAAGGCTTTATTATTCTTCCAAAAGCCATGATCCTATAGTTACTACCAATGCTTTCTATAGATTCTAATCCACGAGGCACGAATCTGTCAAATTCCCTGTTTCCACCACTTCAAAACTCATGAAATATTTATCCATCCTTACAAAGCTTCCCTTTCTTTCACAGTAAAATGTGCCCCTGCTCCTTTAGGATAATAATCCTTGTCTTGAGATCACATCTACTTCCTATTAAGTTATTCAGCATTATTTAGTATTATTGATTTATAAACTATCCTTTTTTTCTTGAATATCATATCTCTAGCTTCTGTTTGAATATACACGCATGCTCAAGTTTCCTTCATCCTGAAAAAATCATTATTTCGACCCCACCTGAGCCAAAAGTTAATCCTGTAACTCTATCTGCCTTTCCAACTGGACTTCACTTCCTAACTTCCTATTCACACTCAGTCCACCACTCTACTGAAAATGCCGTTAACAATCAGCATGACAGTGAATATTTTAAATGCCTATTTGAGCCAGAATCACAGTGCCGATCAACCATGTGCTTTTAATTACACCTCATGAAGCAGATATTACTATTCATCTATCATTTGTAAAAGAAAATTAAGGCTCAAAGACATTAAGTAACTTCAAGGAGGCACACCTTCAAATGCTACTGAGTTTTAAACCCAAGTCCATCTGACTTCTCACATCCAGTTCTGCTTGCTCTCTCTTTGGCACTCTTAGTACTCCTTGACTTGGGAGCCCCTGTTGTTTCTATGCTCTTTTGCAGGTTCCTGTCTGTCTCCTGGGGGAGCGTGCTCGCTATCCTTTCTCTGCTGGGACCCACAGTTGTGGCTTTTAGTGAAGATTCGCCAGCAGGGCCCCTTCAGGGAGTCTGCTCCTAAACTGCCACACTGTCGGTAGGCTGCCTGTGAGGCACAGGTACACAGCCAGCTCCCAGAAGCATGTTCTAAGGAAGGGTGGCCTGCCTGCACCTGCGGTGGCACTCTTCTGTCCAACCAGCTGATGAGTTGTGCAAAGAGCTCCCAAAAGTAAATGAGGAAAGCAGAGGTGGATATGCGGGTGCAACTTTCCAACCCCTGGAGGGAATTCAAAAAGAGACACCAAGACAAAGAAAGAAGAGAAGCAAAGCCAGAAGAGAAAGGCAGCCCTAAATAAACATCCTAAGAATTTAGTTTTAGGAAGAGAGCACGTGACCCTCTAACCACCCTTAGTAGGAAGGTGGTCACTCCCCCGCTAGCTGGCTGGCGGGTTCCAGTACTTTGTGAAGAATGTTTTTCTCATGCATAGCAGCAGCATACCAAGCTTCCAAGCTTTCTGTCTGACTATCCTATGAGATGATTTAATTCCCGTGAATACTTTCAATTCTGAAAAATGCCAGGTTATCCCTCTCTGAGAACATGTTTACTTTTTAACAGCTGCCTCCTAGAAATAGCCGCCAAAGAAATAACCACGGTGAAACTTTCAGACATATTTACTGACCAATGACAGGATATTGGAGGAGGGGCAGGCGGATGAACTCCAAATCACGGTAGACAGTGGTCTTCTTCCCTCAGAGTTAACCAGCTAAGGGTGTGACCCAAGCGCTCCCTGATTCCACATAGGATCCATCACCCATGAACCTATGTGCACTGCCTGGATGCTGTTTGAATTTCCATATTCCTCTCAGTAGCTGCAGTCTAGCCTTCCCTACCCAGGGAGGATGGAGTGGAGACACCATCTCTGGCGATCTGGCTGCTCCCATGGAAGCCATTACGCTCCCGACCGAGAGCTTTGCGGCACCCATTTCCCCCACTTATGTGAAGAGGCTGTCGAAAAGCTTCTCTTAGCACGGCAGTGTTGGGTTACCAACAGCTGGGAGCTGTTCTCCGCAGCCAGGTTCCGAGTTTACGGCGAATACGGGTTAATTGTGTGCGGTGGCCTTATGGGTGGCTGCACTCCTGGCCGAGCCTCCTGGAGACACAATGCCTGTAAGTGGTGGCTGACTCTTGTGGGAATTTCAGAACCTGGCAAGATGGCACGGAGAGATATTTCAGGGCAGGCAGGCTTTCCAGCACCCAAAATAACCACCAGTAGGAAGCTGCCTCGGCGGCCCCCACAGAAGGTCAAGCCACCCCTGCTCTGTCAGCACAAGCCCTTTGAATCATCTCAACACTTTCCATTTAGCCAAGCTGTTCCCTTTCCCCACTCCGACTCTCTTTCCCAGGCTTTAGAACCATCTTGGAGCAGCAAGCGGGGGATCATTTCCGGTTTTACTTGGATTTGATAGAGAATTTTAAATGGGAAAGGCACAAGCAGCAGGGAAATCAGCACTCTGCCTTGATCCACCAAACCACAGAAGCTGAGCCCTGGGACAGTTTCGGAGATCTGGCTGGAACTCACATTGTTAACTGAGGGATCGTCACAAATCCCAGTTATCCCAGGGTACCTAATCTGTGCCTTGACACTACTCCTTTGCCCTCAAAATGAGGGACCTAAGTATGCCAATCATCCGCACGCAGGAAGCCTCCAGCGCCACTCACGCTCCGGTCCTCCTAGCACCGTGAGTTAAGCTAAAGATTCCCGGGATTCCCCACGACATAGCAGCCGTGCTTCAGAGAGGTGCCGTGGCTTGTTATGAGGATGCCGCGCGTGGTTCCTGGAGGGTATATTTTCATTTAGTCTGGATGTTTGGCACACTCTGACCATCAACAGAAGCCCAAGGTAGAAATAGACAGCGTGACGGGTTTACTCCGAGAGTGTTGAAAATGTTTAATCAATTAATGGCGATAATAAAGTATCTCATCGGAAGATAAAACGACAATTCCTCAAGCTAGAGCACATTTGTATCCAGCCTCACAGCTTACAAGCACTTAGGGTGCCTGATGGACAAACACGAGAGCTATGCAAATTATGAGTGTCTCCTTTTATGTTTAATTTGTGCATATTTCTGGCTATTTTTGCAGATAGGCAGATTAGCAACCCTGCTGATAATTTGATCTCTCTGACAGAAGTGAAAAATCATTCACTCATCCCAGAAACATGTTCCCTATCCCCCCAGCGTATGTATGTCATAAGCTCTCCGGATGTTACCTTGCAGACAGCAGCCATGCACATGACCAAGCCTGGGGATTTCTAGAGCAAAATTAACCTAAAAATGGGCAAAGAGATAAGCAGTCACTGCACAAGTAGCATCTGGTGAGATGAAATTTCAAATATTTCATTCAAATTACTTAAGACTGCAAGAGCTTATGACATGACCATAAAAGAATGTTGTAGTATTTACTCATTCATTCATCCTCCAAATTCATTTACTAGCCTAGAAGTTGCATAAGAGTAGGGATCTTGCCTGTTTTTATTCACTGCTGTGTTCCCAGCTGTCTACTATATAGGAAAGGCTCAAAAAATAGTTGAATTGAATGAATGAATTCATTCATAATTCAGCAAACATTTAGCAACTAATAGAGTACACAGGCTCTATCATTCTTGTTTCCTTCTGTTCTCTTATTACTGTGCAATTTCACTTCTATAGGGTTTTCCTTTTGTGGGGATATACCAATACCTTGGTCTCTTCCCCCATAGTTTGGTCTTTTTAAAACATTTAAAAATTTAATATAAAATTGAAAGATAATAATTCAAACAGTTCTTAAATAAATTGAATTATCAATATACCATAAAAGAAAACTTTAAAATCAATCTTTGTATTAATCTTGCATTTTATAAGGAGGCAAATGATCTCAATATATTTATATAGAAGAATCATGTCTTTTTCTCTAGTTCTCACAAGTGTTCACATTCCATTAAATATCTGAGGTATATATGCAGATCTTAGAAATGAAATAAGTAATATTTTTTAAATGCAATGAAGTTATTTTTAAAAACAATTAAAAGTTAATCAGATATATTCAGTTCAGTTCAGTTCAGTTGCTCAGTCATGTCCAACTCTTTGCGACCCCATGAATCGCAGCATGCCAGGCCTCCCTGTTCATCACCATCTCCCAGAGTTCACTCAGACTCACGTCCATCGAGTCAGTGATGCCATCCAGCCATCTCATCCTCCGTCGTCCCCTTCTCCTCCTGTCCCCAGTCCCTCCCAGCATCAAAGTCTTTTCCAATGAGTCAACACTTCGCATCAGGTGGCCAAAGTACTGGAGTTTCAGCTTTAGCATCATTCCTTCCAAAGAAATCCCAGGTTGATCTCCTTCAGAATGGACTGGTTGGATCTCTTTGCAGTCCAAGGGACTCTCAATTGAGTCTTCTCCAACACCACAGTTCAAAAGCATCAATTCTTCGGCGCTCAGCTTTCTTCACAATCCAATTCTCACATCCATACATGACTACTGGAAAAACCATAGCCTTGACTAGACAGACCTTAGTTGGCAAAGTAATATCTCTGCTTTTGAATATACTATCTAGGTTGGTCATAACTTTTCTTCCAAGGACTAAGCGTCTTCTAATTTCATGGCTGCAGTCACCATGTGCAGTGATTTTGGAGCCCCAAAAAATAAAGTCTGACACTGTTTCCCCATTTATTTTTTATGTGAACATATCTTGATTATATTTTCACTTCTAAAATTCATATCACTCTATTGATCATCTCCAGTTCTCTACTAAGACCAAATGGTTTTGATTTAATTCACTATTTAAAACTATTTTAGGACAATAATGGGATACCACTACACACTTATTAGAATGACTGACATACAAAAAACCAACAATGCCAAGGAATTTTCATTCAGTGCTGCTGGACTGCAAAATGACATAGCCATTTTGGAAGGCAGTTTGATAGTTTATTACAAAACTAAACATAGTTTTACCATACAATCCAGCAACGACACTTCTGGGTATTTACCCAATTGATTTAAAAACATGTTTTCATAAATCTTACACATGAACATTTAAAATAGCTTTACTCATAATCTCCCAAAACTAAAGGCAATGAAGAAAAAGTCCTTCAGTGGGTGAAAGGATTTAAAAAAAAACTATGTCACATTCATACAGTGGACTATTATTCAATGTTAAAAGGAAGTTAGCAAGACTTCCCTGGTGGTCCAGTGGCTAAGACCCTGTGCTCCCAGTGCAGGGGGCCCAGGTTTGATCCCTGGTCAGGGAATTAGATCCCACATGGCCACTAAGATTTCACATGCCCATCTAAAAGAAAAGATCTGGTAAGCCACAACTAAAGATCCCACGTGCCACAAATAAGACACAGCGCATCAAATAAATATTTTTTTTAAAAAGAAATTATGTATCAACCCACAAAAAGCATACATGAACCTTAAATGCATGTTGCTCAGTTAAACGGAGCATCTAAAAGGTTACATACTGTATGATTCCAACTCTATGACATTCTGAAAAATGCAGAAGTAAAAACACTAGTGGTTGTCAGAGGTTTCAGGATAGAGAGAAGGAGCTGACTATGAGAAGCACAGATGACTTTTATATGATACTGTATGATATCTGTTCTACATGATACTGTAGTTAAAGATACAAAATAGTATGTATTTGTCAAAATTCACAGAACTCTTTTGGGCTTCTCGTGTAACTCAAACGGTAAAGTATCTACCTGCAATGCAGGAGACCTGGGTTTGGTCCCCTGAAGAAGAAAATGGCAGCCCACTCCAATATTCCTGCCTGGAGAGCTACCGTCCATGGGGTCTCAAAGAGCCAGACACAATTGAGCGACTACTATTATAGAACTTTACGACACAAAGAATAACTTTAATGAATGCACATTTTTAGAAATTATTTAGAAGGTTGAGGAGAATCACAGAATGGAAGGCAGAATGTGACACGATCTATTACAAATCTATGAAACAATCCCCTGAAGTTGAGGAGTAGCAGGGTATGTTGCCCTCAGTAACTTAAAAATTAGTGGAGTCTGTGAACCTAAAGGCAAAAGAAACAGCACATAACAGTATTCTGTAGTTAATAAAGTCATTTTCCATGAAGGTACAAATTAACAATTCTGATATTTCTACCAACATATACATACATGTATATATATAAGAATTAAGCAATTAACTAAATAAATAGCCAGATTTCTTACTTTTGGACTAGAAACTTACAAATAAACAAAGATGAGAGACTAGAATGAGTTTTATCACTGTTAACACGGACCTTAAAAAATAGAAAGTAACAGTAAAAACATGTCATTTAGAGTCTTGACAATAAATATCAAAATAATCAGCTAAAAGAAATGAAAGTGCTGTGTCCAAGAAGGAGGGAATGGGAGACAAAAGTCAGAAGCCTACGATTTTCTGAAAACTAATTTTTAAAATTACTGCTTAAGTTGTGTGCTCAGAAAATGTTGATATATCAAAAATTTTTTTAAAGGAAGGAAATAAAACTATGAGAGGCCCAATAAAGCCAAATTTTGAATGTTTAAACATACTAATAAAATTGACAAATCTCTAGCAAGTTTGAACAAAGGTGGAAAAAAATCAAAATTACTAGTATATAAAATACTAGTTAAAAGAAAAGATATAATCACAGATACATTAGTAATTAAAAAATTAAGAAA
>SJYC01148785.1:0-16657 GCA_006408675.1 Madoqua kirkii | reverse complement strand
AGAAGACAATACAGCAATACTTTGAAGACCTAAAGGAAAATATTTTGACCTACAATTCTATACCCAGCCAAACTAGCATTAAGTTCCAGGGCAAAAGTCATTTCTGACATGTAAGAATTGAGAATATTTATTTATTGCAAATCTTCTTCTGGAGAGAGGAAAAAAAAAAAAACAGAGAAGGAATGAGATAGGATTAAAGAAATTGTAGTGAGCCAGACATAAATCAATCACATTATCAAGTCTAAACAATGGCTGATTAACAGTATTTAATAAAACCATTAACAAACCGAACCTAAAAATCCAAATGGTTGCAAAATATGAGACAAAAACAGTGATGTATATAGACAAGTAAAACTATGCTAAAACATTTTGTTTGTTCATTGAGAAAATACAGATTCAGATTATTCTCAGACATCAGCTTTTAAAAGACATATTAAAATACTAAGGGTAATCATTAAAAGAGCCGAAAAAATCTAAAATAAGGGATAATAAGATCCATAATACCAAAGAAAAAAAGAAGAAGCAAAAATGAAACTCAACTATAAGAAAATTCACAGCCTGAACAACCATTAAAATATGGACTAAAGACCTGAATAGACACCACACTAAAGAAGCTATAATGGCAAATAAGTACATGGAAAGATGCTCCACATCATATATCATCAGGAAAATCCAAAACAAGATAACAGTGAAATACCACCATACCCTTAATAGAATGGCCAAAATCCAGAACACTGACAACACTAAAGGCTGACAAGAATGCGGAGGACCAGGAATTCTCAGTCACAACGGTGGGAATGCAAATTGGTAAAGACACTTTGAAAGACAGTTGGCAGTTTTTTACAAAACTAAACATACTCTTCTTATCACATGATCAGCAGTTGCACTCCTTGATATTTAACAAAGAAGCTGAAAACCTATGTCTACACAAAAACGTGCACATGAATGTTTATAGCAGCATTATTTATAATTAACAAAATTTAGAGGTAACCAAGGTGTTCTTCAGCAGGTGAATGGATAAGCGAACTGTCATACTTCCAGACGGAGCTATCCAGCCAAGAAAAGACACAAAAGAACTTTAACCACATATTACAAAATGAAAAGGTTATATACCGTATGATTCCAGCTATAATACATTCTGAAAAAGGAATTATTCAGACAGTAAAAGAATCGCTGCTCATCGGAGGTTGGTGAAGAAGGAAGGATAAATAGGTGAAGCACAGAGGATGTTTAGGGCAGTGAAACTACTCTGACAATATTCTAATGGTGGATACACGTCATCATTCATTTGTCAAAATCCACAGAATAGAAACTCTAACATAAACTAGGGACTCTAAGTGATAATGATGAGTCAGTGTAAGTTTGTCAATTGTAACCAATGTACCAGTCTGGTGTAGGATTTTGATACTGGAGTGGACTGTGTACATATGGGAGCTGGTTCAGTTCAGTCAGTTCAGTCACTCAGTTGTGTCCGACTCTTTGCAACCCCATGAATCGCAGCACGCCAGGCCTCCCTGTCCATCACCAACTCCTAGACTTCACTCAGACTCACGTCCATCGAGTCAGTCGTCTCATCCTCTGTCATCCCCTTCTCCTCCTGACCCCAATCCCTCCCAGCATCAGAGTCTTTTCCAATGAGTCAACTCTTCACATGAAGTGGCCAAAGTACTGGAGTTTCAGCTTTAGCACATGGGAAATCTCTTTGCCTTCTGCTCAGTTTTGCTATGAACCTAAAGCTACTTTAATTTTAAAAAATTTTAGCCCACATCACATGGCATGTGGGATCTTAGTTCCCTGACCAAGGACTGAACTCCCACCGCTGCATTGGAAGCACAGAGTCTTAGACATCAGACTGCTAGGGAAGCCCTAAAACTAATATAAAAAGTAACATATATTTTTTAAAATTATACAGTAGTAAGTGAAATAATAAAGTAATATAACTTTTATTGTTTGGAAGACTTCAATATATTTACCTAAGTGGATATGTATTTTTCAAAAATCACTTTCAAGCTACCAAATTATAATAAAAGATTAAATTTTTATTTTTGTGTTTAAAACAGAAGTAAACTGTCAATTCAACAGAGAGGACAAAGAACAAAAACATGGTGAATGTATAGAAGAATGTAAAGTAAATATAAAAGACCCCTTTACTGCTAAGTCACTTCAGTCGTGTCTGACTATGCAACCCCATAGGCGGCAGCCCACCAGGCTCCCCCGTCCCTGAGATTCTCCAGGCAAGAACACTGGAGTGGGTTGCCATTTCCTTCTGCAATGCATGAAAGTGAAAAGTGAAAGTGAAGTCACTTAGTCATGTCCGACCCTCAGCGACCCCATGGACTGCAGCCTTCCAGGCTACTCCATCCATAGGATTTTCCAGGCAAGAGTACTGGAGTGGGTTGCCACTGCCTTCTCCAAAGACCCCTTTACCTCCCCTTATTCCACTACCCTCTCCAGAAGTAGCAGCTGTTAGCAGTTTGGTCTGTATACTGCCACCATTTTTTCTGCAGTTGTGTGTGCTAAGTCATTTCAGTCATGTCTGACTCTTTGCAACCCTATGGACCATAGCCCACCAGGCTCCTCTGTCCATGCAGTTCTCTAGGCAAGAATACTGGAGTGGGTTGCCATGCCCTCTTCCGGGGGAATCTTCCTGACCTAGGGGTCAAACCTGCATCTTTTACGTCTCCTACATTGGCAGATTGGTTCTTTACCACTCGTGTCACCTGGGAAGCCCTTTCTGCAATGACATAGACAGATTAGAAGATAGATAGGGAATAGGTTTTACTTCACTTTTTTCTTTTCCTCTTTTTTCAAATAGTACAAGCAACTGTGCTTTTTAAAATATATGTTATCGAAATGTTCACCCATTGAGTACCAAGAGTAGAGAGAAGAGCATAATAAATCCATATGAACTCATTTTCTACTGTTGTTATGGACTGAATGCTATCCCTCCCAAATTCACATGTGGAAGCCCTAACCCCCAGTATCTCAGGATATGGCTATATTTAGAGATAGTGCTTTTAAAGAGATGATTGTGTTAAAATGAAGTCATTGGGGTAAACCCTAATCCAGTCTGTCTAGAGTCCTTATAAGAAGAGGAAATTTGGACACACAGAAGAAACACCAGGGATGTGTAAGTTCAGAGGAAAGGCCATACGATGACACAGCAACAATGCAGTCAGCTACAAGCTCAGGAGAGGGGCTTCCGAAGAAACCGAACCTGCTGAAACCAAACCCTACTCTCGGACTTCTAGGCTCCAGACTGTGGAAAATAGATTTCTGTTATTTCAACGACTCTGTCTGTGGTATTTGTTACTACAACTGTAGTAAACTAATACACTCAGCTCTGAAAATTACCCACATTTTGTCAGTCTGATTTCATCTACCCCACACCCACATATTTTTTATTCTGGAGTGTTTTTAATGCAAATCTTAGACCATCGTGCAGTTTCACCTATAAGTATTTTACTTTGCATCTTAATAAGAACTTTTTACACGTTTATAAGCTATATGACACCAATTGTGTGATTGATTGTGGTTGATTTTTCAACCACAATCCCGTCATGTCTTCTAATACCCAACCCATATTTAAAATGTCCCCAATTGTCTCAGTATAGCTGTGTGTCTTTGTAAAGTTAGATCAAAGGTCCTCTTAATACATTTTGTTCTTTTTCTACTCCCTTTCCAACACTGGATATATATTTATTGAAGTGAAGTCACTCAGTCATGTCCAACTCTTTGCGACCCCATGGACAGTAGCCAACCAAGCTCCTCCGTCCATGGGATTTCCCAGGCAAGAATACTAGAGTGGGTTGCCATTTCCTTCTCCAGGGGATCTTCCCGAACCAGGGATCGAACCCGGGTCTCTTGCATTGTAGGCAGATGCTTTACCATCTGAGCCACTAGGGAAGGCCAATATATTTATTACCTTCCAAAAAATAGGCAAAATTATCTTTTTTTTTCTATTGGTATTTTTCCAGTTACTGATTGAGTTGAACATATTTTCATTTATTTATTCAGCCTTTACTATTCTTTTGTGAATTACTTGACTATATTCTTGGCTCATTTTTGTGTTTATATCATCTTACATTTTTGTAGGAGCTCCTTATATTCAGAGAACTTCATATTTTGTTGCATTGCATTTTCTCCTAATCTGCTCTTTGTCTTGGTAACTTCTTAATTTCTATGTGCCTTTTAATCTACTCCTCTCTGACCTCTGAAATTTGCTGATACTATATTAAATAGTCATCCAAAACTCTTTGTTCTAAAATTTGTTTCTTACCAACTAGAATCAAGCATATTGATTAGTAAACTTCTTCTCTAGATTAGGGCTTAAGCTAATTTCTAGCCTGAGTCTTAATACATTTTGCAAATGATCTCAGACATATAAAGTTCTGTCCTCTACAGCACACACACAGAGGAAAAAATAGAATTCCTAGCCCAAATTCCTACATTTTGTATCTCCTCAAACCACAAAAATGCTTATTTACCCAGAAAATGAGTTCATTTATTATGAACAGCACTGGAGATGATAAACTTCAGAACAACCAAAAGCAATTTTAAGCAGTTATTGAATTTTCCCTGAAATGAAATGTTGGTTTTCTAGGGCTGTTCACAATGACCTCATGCTCTTTTATCAGAATAATATTTCAAGGAGATTATTTTAAATGTATCCTTGAAATCTTTTTTCATGAAACCTAGAGCTCTAAACCCCAAGCCTGAGTGCTCTCTAGCATCAGTGCAAGCAGGAGGAAAATAGCATGCCAATTTTGATGCATATTTGTAGAATATTCTTTTATGCATATTATTTCTAGTGAGGGCAGAACAGCTGCAAGTGAGAGAGAGAGAGAGAGAGAGAGAGAGAACTGGGAAGTAGAGGAGAATTTTGTGGACCTTGCTATTAAAAAAGGAAAATCATCTCAAAGTGAGATGTAGGAAAGTTTGTGTTTTACCTTTTCTCTGACTTTCAGGAACTACCTATTAACATCTTTCTAGATTTACTCAAACACGTATAGCCCCACTATACGTGAACCAAGAGTCAGACCCATACAGCCTGGGATTTCAAGATCAAACATAACAAAGAAATACAGTGGCTTCCTCAAATCAGTAAATGTCTAAGTTTTCATCTGCCTTTGACTTGTCTACAAATGTCTCTACTCCTCCTTCTCCACAGATTCAGTATCTTAAGTCCTGAATCTTTGAAGCTACTTTCATAAAACGCATCATACACCCCGTGTCCAAGTATGGTCACTATGAGGGAGCTGTCACTGAGAGCCCTTGTGGGAAATTGATGGCTGACTGCAGAGGGCAAGACGATAGGACAGATGGCTGTCACCACTGCCAGCCCGGGAGGCTGAAAGAAACTCAGTGTCTGGGCAAATACCGCTGCATTTCATGCACTTGCTCCTTTGTTAATCCAATCTCCCTGTCAGCAGCTGTCCTTCATTGTTTGATTTTGGGGGAGATGGAATGTTGTTTCCTTTTCTACAGATATTGTCTATATTTTCAATTTGTTGATGACTCAAGGAACACATCGAAGGAATTCCTTGAAACCCCAAATCAGGAAAAAGTCTTATCTTGTTCATGAACAACAGTGAAATTTCTAGTTAGCACAATGCCTGTAAAATATTGGCCTTCATCCTGCTATTAAGTACTGGATTTAAATTCTTTTAAGATATTCTGTAAAAAACAGTGGGCATACTGAATATCTTAAGGTTACGTCCAAGCTAATTCACATAGTTAGGTTAATGCAATAAGAGGGGGAAAGTCAACATGAAAAAAATCAGTCACATAAGAAAGACTGCATGATTCATAAATTTTGCACTTTTCAACAGTGTCTTAGAGACAATTAAACATCCTTTATTTCTAATTGAACTTCCAGTCTAAGGAAAGCAATATAAAATTAAGTCATATGATGTTCATAAAACGTTTCATCTCTTCCTCAATCTTCTTGGCCCACCATAAATCTCATTTCCCCTCAGCCTGGACACTTCTGGTGTTAACAGATGACTTCAGGAAAGAAACAGAATGGCTTAGCTTCTCAAGTGTCAAGGTCATGCCTGAACTGAGCAACATAAGAGGTGCTTCAGGGGAAAAGCTTACTCGCATTCTAGTTCACTTATAAAAGGCCAAACATGCATCCTTATTAGAAAATACTTGATACATAAATCCTTAAGAGATTCCTTCAGTGTCTCACACTCTTCCCGTTCCAACTTCTGATGTCTGAATTTTAACCAAAGAATTACCATCACTACTGTGACTCTGCACAAAGGTTGGCCACCAATTTCACTAGAAATATCATTGGTGTCTTAGTTTTTCCTCTATTCTTCTCTGATGTTTTTCTAAAGTAACAGTACTAGATTTCTGGGGAGTAAATTGGTACTTTCGTACATTTTTTAAAAGCTTCAGAAGGGTCTTTGTTTTCACGTGTCCTCCGCACAGTGTAACTAAAACCCTCCATGACTTAGAAATATCACATACACCATAAAAGATTATGGAGCTTTTCATTCCTAGAGAAATTTAGAAAAAGTGAAAGTGTTAGTCGCTCAGTTGTATACGACTCTTTGTAACCCCATGGATTGTAGCCGGCCAGGCTCCTCTGTCCCTGGGATTCTCCAAGCGAAAATACTTATCTGGGTAGACATTACTCTCTGCAGGTGATTCTCTCAACCCAGAGACTGAACCTGGTCTCCCACACTATGGGCAAATTCTTTACCATCTGAGCCACCAGGGAAGCCCAGGAATTTAGAGAAAAGGCCCTCAAAACAATCTACTCTAATCTGTCACCTGGCTTGTTAGATGTCCATGCTGAGAGGCTTCCTCTGTCAGAACCATCATTCCCCTCTGGTTACTTGGTGCTCTCTCATTTGCAAACCTTACTGGTAGCTCTTTTGCAAAGATCATTTGTAAGGAGGTTGAGGGTGCCCATTTCTCATCATCTTTATGTCTTTTATTAAACTTTATTAGATGCTACAGTCCATGCCATACAAAGTGTGATAGTACTTTAATATTAATAACAAGTCAAGCCATTTGAGGGCTTCCCAGGTGGTGCTAGTGGTAAAGAACCTGAAGAACCTGCCTGCCAGTGCAGAAGACATAAGAGACACAAGTTCGATCCCTGGTTCGGGAAGATCCCCTAGAGGAGGGAAGGGTAACCCACTGCAGTAGTTTTGCCTGGAGAATCCCCATGGAAAGAGAAGTCTGGCAGGCTACACTCCATGGGGTTGCAAAGAGTCAGACATGACTGAAGTGACTTACCATGCACACATACAACCCACTGGAGATTTATGAATTGTTAGAGAGAATTTGTATCCACAAGGTTTCACCTTAGCCTGACAACTGGATCTTTCATGACCCATGAGACCTCACCAACTTCTACTCTATTCTCTTGAGCATTAAAATCACACTGACTAAGCCCCTCTTGTATTAATGCACCAAGTACTGGTTCCATATCCATCTCTCCCTGGACTCTCTCAGGTTCCTGAAACGCCTGCAATCCCAGCTTTCTCTTGCCCATGTGTGTGCTGCCATTTCTAGGTGACACAAGGCAGTGTGTGCATTACATGTCTTCCCCAACCATCCACATGTTTACATGGCATCACGTCACCAACTAAACAGTTATAACTCTGCATTGGCTGAAACTGGCCGAGTTCTGTCTCTTTTCATATGCAAGGATAATAAAACTGCAAGCAGAAAAAGAGTTAAACCACATTTCAATTTCTATGTGTAAATAAATATTGATATATATTGAACATCTACTTCAGGCCCTACACTCTGGGAAAAAATAAGAAAAGTATAAAGAAATGGTTTTCAAGATGTGTTTCAGGGAACCCTAGGGCTCTCAAACCACTTCAGGGAAATTCCATGAACTATTTTCATAATATTACTACGAGGCTATTTGTCTTTTTCTCTCTTGTATGAGTAAACAGTGGAGTTTTCTAGAGGGTATAGGACACGTGATATTGCAACAGATTAAATACAGAAGCAGATATGAGAATCCAACTCTTTTGTTAAGCTAGATATTAAAAAGACTTGAAAAACTATACAACAATGCCACTATTCTAACCAAAATTATTTTGTTTTGGAAAATATAGCTATATTTTATAAAAAATATGTTAACATGTTATAGATTTTTTTAGTAAATTAATAAGCAAATATTAGTTAATTCTCAGTTTTAATTTCTAATATGATAAATATCAATAGATATAACTATATAAACAGAAGTTCTTTGGGGTTCTATGATATTATATCATAGAATAAGGAATATATATATATTTCCAATAAATATATATATTTAGTCTTCATCCATGTCTCAACTCCAATACCATCTCCATGAGTAATTGCCTTCCAACTCCCACTGTCTGCTTTAATACTTTATAAGTAAAATGATCTCATTGATATTTATTACTCTATTGTCTGTCTATCCCCACTAGAATGGAAGCCCCATGAAAGCACAGGTAATAGCCATCTGAAAAATCTTGTTGAGGTCACTTTTGTTTCCCAATACCTAGAACAAAACTTGTCATATACATAGGTGCTCATGAGAGAATCTGGATTAAATGAATACAGCTGTTCAGTGTGACATGAAATAAGCAAGATCAGTAGTTTATACTTTCCTTGGATGCTTTGATTTGATTATTTTAATTATTGTACAGCTGCTTAAAATACCTTATAGAAATCATTATAAGGTTATCTCACCTCATGCAAAATGCTTTATATTTGGTTGACAGTATAATAAGAGGGGTCTCTCTTGGATTTATTAAAACTAGAGTTTTATTTTTGTTAAAACATGAACCAAAAGTAGACTGTCACATTACCAACACTGGAGGCCTTGGAGGGCAGCTGCCTGGGGGGGCTGTGGCTTCTATATTTTAAAAGAATATATAAAGGCAAATTTAATTTAGAGATTTTTGTTTAATATCTATAAAAACTACACTCCCATGTAGAGACCAGGAGACTTCCAGCCATATCGCTTTTTGAGTTACAGTGGAATTTTGATGAAAATGTGAGCTGCACTAATTTTTTTGTTGCAGGATGGGGGAGTGGAGGGGTACTGGGGAAATGGACGTATTTTCAATAGGTTTCCCATATTTTTCTACATTTGCTTCTTTTTGTCCCCCTTCTCTACAAGGATGGTGTTTAAAAAATTAATGCACATTTAATTTTAATTAAGCTTTCATTGATTAACTATGAGTCAGGTCATACTGCAGTGAGTAAGATATCATGGTCCCTGACTTCACAAAGCTTATAGATTTGTGGGGAAGACTACTCTAAAAATTAAATTTAAAACCAACTATAAAAAACATCATGGGTGCTATGTTGTGGGGGAAGGTGAGTACAAGATTCTGCAGAAACAGAAACATATAACCTAAGACAGGGCAGAATGGGAGGCATTAGGAAAGACCTGATGGAGAGCTGGAATTCGTGAAGTAAAAACAGAGAGAATAGTCCTCTAGGCTAGAAAAAGAAAATGTTGAAAGTTTCTGAAAGAGGTAGAGCACGTTTGACAACCTAAAAGGAGTTAACATGCCTTGACCCAGAGGGCAGTGGAAAACCATAGACGAATTTTAAGCAAGGGAATGGCCTGACCAGAAGTGGTGGCCACTGCTTGGAGGAAGGTTTCAAGAGATCAAAGCTAAAGGTAGTGAAGCCATTTAATATGTCATGACGGGAATCCAAGTGGGAGCTGATGTTAAGAGATTTTTAGTTGTATTGCAAAGAGCTGGACTGATCCAAAAATCCTCAAGAGAAAGAATTTATAGATTTTAGAAGGCAATTGGATACCTGAAGTAAGGAAGAAGTGAAATGTCATAAATTTTTTGAGGCAATCCAATGGATCAATGATAACCCAGAAGTTTCCAGTGTAACCTTGCTCTTCTATGCTCCATGGTGTTTGGGAAGACTTAATCTGTCACCAAACAGAAACTACCTTTACTGAGTTAGATATCAGGCTAGGATTCAAGGCAGGGTATAAAAGGAATTTTTTGCTATTTCAGTTCAAAAAGTTGGCCTCATAAAGATGCCTAGAACCTCCTTCCTTTATCTTACTACCCTGACAGTCCAGGCTCCAACCTGCAACTGTGTGCTCCTTGTGGCTGAGGCCAGCAAGATTCCAATCCTTTTTGTCTCAAGTTGGCAAAACTCAGTTCTGCCTCTACTTTAGGAAAGCAGTAGGGGATCCTGGTATTTCTCAGAATACAGCCCACATAAGCACATTTTCCCTTCCTAATTTGATCCCCTCCCACTAGAGTATAACTTTGGTGTTATTCTAAATCTCTCCCTCCCTACTAAACAGAAGGACTAGACATGACAAGGAGTCAGTAAGACAAAAGCTCAATCCTGATACAAAGGTTTAGGAGACTGGATGGATAGTAATACAATTCACAGAGCTAAGAGACTGCAAGAACAGGGATGGGAGCGTGATCATAATGAGGTTGTACACGTGAGCTGTCTTAAGAGAAATGGGATGAATCACTTCGATGACAGAAAAGGAGGTGTCAACCTAGCATTACCAGGGGCCCTAAGGTGGTTATATTTGGAGGAGAGAAGAGGGTGATTCAGTTTGGCTCATTTTTGTTGCTGTTGTTTGTATTTTGGCCCTAGTGTTGCAAATTGTGTAGTGTAGAGAGTAAACAATCCGTCTGGCTCCTGAGCTTGAGACCTTGCACAAAACAGCTAAAGAGCTCTGTCTTCAGATTTCCTCTGGACTTACAATGGCTTCATCTCTCAAGTAAGTGTACAGCTCTGTACCTCCTGTATAATAACCACTATTGCCTCTATATTATCTCAAACTGCTACTGAATTCTTTATTGCTGTTTTATTTTCCGTGTTTATTTCTTATCTCTAACTATATAGCTTATGCTCCTAGAAAGCCAGAGAAATCTCTGATTCATCTCAGTCATTCATCTCATTCATCTTAGTCATTCATCTCAGTCAGTTAGTCATAAAGTAGGTGACCAAAAGATCTTGGCTGAGATGTTTAGAAAAGTATATGTAAAGATATGTTTTAAATAAGGCATGGTGTTACTATACTTTGCTTTAGTTTTGATGACAAATCCTCTTCTATTAGACTCTCATCAAGGGAAAGAGAATGCTGTAACTCTCAGACTTTAAATACTTTCCTGCTATGATGCAAATGACTTCAAATTTTTGACATCTTTGAAATCACAGAATTATCTTAATCCAAAGGATAGGGTTGTAACTATTCCTACAGTTTTTCACCATCCATGTCAACAGTTCGTTACATTGCTCACTCCCTAAACTCTTCTCCAGCTAAACCAGACTGTTTATAACACAACTGGGCTACTGTGGTTGTACTAGAGGGTTGGAAATCAGAATGCAGTCTAGTTAGTTGGTTTATTTTAGTTCAGATTTTGCGCAGTACAGACAGACTGCTAAGACGCATGCAACTGACATTGACCCAAGGATAGATCCAATTTTTCTCTTTTAAAAAAAAAAATGTTTATTTATCCATTTTTGGCTGCATTGGGCCTTCGTTGCTGCTCCTTGGCTCTGGTTGTGGTGAGCAGGGGCTACTCTTGACCCCAGTGTATGGCTTCTTACTGTGGCGGATTCTCTTGTTGGCAGAGCACAGCCTCTAGGTGCCTAGGCCTCAGCAGTTGCAGCACGTGGGCTCAGCAGTGGTAGCACATGGGCTGAGCTAATCCGTCACACATGGAATCTTCCCAAACCAGAGATCGAACCCATGTCCTCTGCATTGAGAGGCAGACTCTCATCCACTGCACCACCAGGGAAGTCCTCACTTTTCCTTAAATAGATTTCTCCTCTTTGTTGAAGACAAGTATGTCTTGTCACAATGTGGCTGCCTAATTTTAGCTCCGACTAGAGTTTGCTTAGCCACCAAGCTCCAAATCCAGGCCAGAAATAGGCAGAAGAGCGATGGTCATGTGCTTAACGAGATCCCAGGCAACGGGCCAACACACATTGGAGCTGGGATGGAATTTCTTGCCCTGTGAAAATGTAGTGCTAAATCTTCCTCTCCCTCTTCTCTCTTTCTCTGCAAGTGGCTCTCTCCTGTACAGTGAACTGAGCTGTCACCTGAAACTAATGAGGAAGATGTGTCTCCCAGCAATCCAAGCGACAGTCAAAAGTGCACAACCTACCAGCCTTGACTGCCGTGCCAACTTGGACCACGATTTCTGGAATGGCTGGCAAAAGTATTTTAATATAGTTCACCTTGGTATACTATTTCATCAATAACTTCTAAAATTTCACAGGGTGCATCTTTAAAGTCCTAAGACATCCTCAGCTTATAACATATACTCTTAACATCTTTTACTATACAAAACAAACTCATTCTTCCTGTTTCACTCACTGCCCCTCATTTGGGCTTGTTTTTGTAAGTGAGATATGAATTCTCACTCTTATCTTTCCTTCTGCTGATTATCAGCAGTAGCTGAAGCATATGTAATAATATAACTATAAACATATAGTTTATAACATATGTTTATAACATATCTGTAAACATAACTTGTATTTATAAATACCAAACTGAACGGAACTGAAATTTAGTTGTATGCTCGTGTCTCCTTTACTTTTGGGGGGCTTTCATACTCTTTTTTACAGAAATTTTTACCGTATGTTAAGACACTATAGGACAAACGCAAAAATATCATATTTATAAATTCCTTTTCTAGGACTGATTCCCTAGACTACTTAAGAAAGACACATAAAAACAAGTCTCAAGGATCAGAAAAGACAAAGAAGGCCTGTGACCTTAATCAGCATAAAATCTTTAGGTTTTTTTCAGACTTTTTTCTAGTTGTTAGTTACCTATAGCTGCAAAATCAAGGAATCAACAAATAATACAATCATCTACAATATTTTAAGATGTAATTTAAGTTCTGAACTAAAAAAGAAAGAAAGAAAAAAAGAAAGAAAAGCATTTTACCCTAGGGAAACTCTTAAGGTCTGTGTCCCACTCAGGGAGACACCTGACCTTCACACTGGATTGAGGAAACCAGACTCAGTTCCCCTTTGTATGCAAAGACTTTTAAGAAGCTTTTTTTTTCCTTGTGCTGATTGTGTTTGCCATCATCCTTTCTTCTTAGCTGTTTCCTACTGTGATTTGGACACAGAAGGTAGGGACACCATATCTAACTACAGACCTAAGTCATCCTTATCCATCCCATACCCAGAAGTGAACCTCTGTGACAAAGGCTAATTAACTCAGGAGACCATCCAATTGGATCAATAACATCACTGATTAGTTAATGAGCTGGTAGATGGAAAGGAGCCAGGGACACACCTAATGATTCAAACTTTGTGTGTACTTAGTCACTCAGTTGTGTTCAGCTCTTTGCGGCCCCATGGACTACAGCCCGCCAGGCTTCAATGTCCATGGGATTTTCCAGGCAAGAATACTGGAGTGGATTGCCACTTTCTCCTCCAGGGAATCTTCGAAACCCAGGGATTGAACTCAGGTCTTCCACATTGCTGGCAGATTCTTTACCATCTGAGCCACCAGGGAAGCCCAAACTTTAGGGATAAAGAAAGCTCTACCCATTACATTGGGCTTCTCAGGTGGTAAAGAATCCACCTGCCAATACAGGAGATATAAGGGACCCAGGTTTGATCCCTGGGTCAGGAAGATCCCCTGGAGGAGAAAATGGCAATTCACTCCAATATTCTTGCCCGGAAAATCCCATGGACAGAGGAGTCTCGTGCAAGCCCTGGGGTTTCAAAGAGTTGGACATGACTGAGTGTCTGAGCACATACCAATTACATTAAATATTTTGTTAAATATTTTGACTGCCATCATCTTGAACCTAGAGATGAATTCTAAAAGTTTATTTGGGGGTCCTGGAGAGGGACAAAAATATTTCTAGAATTTTGGGTAAAAAACATTCCTTCTCTCTTCATGAAGGCCACCTTCTCAGGATAAGGATGTATCCCAAGGAAGAAAGCATCTTCAGTTCCTGGGATTCACCATGTTCTCTGGGTCTGTACATCTAGTATCCCTTCTGCTTTGAGGCTGCCTTCTTCTTACCTCCTCCCTTTTGTCAGGCTTTGGATTCTGTGCCATTCTCCAAGAACATAGCATCGGAAAAGCAAGGATGTTTGCTGATCAGATAGACAAACCCGCATCAATGGTTCAGCAAAATGATCAGTACCTCCTTATTATTAATGATGCTGACTGCTGTTCTGCTCAGTACTCTGTTTAATCATATTCATTAAATTCCTAAAATATGAATAGCACAGTTATTAGGTACAAAGAAACAGTATCCACTAAAGAAGTAGAGCCTTTGCCTTCAAGGAGATCAGAATCTAACAAAAGTAAGAAACATACAGCTAATGATATCACAAAATAGTAAGGCTATAGCTAATGTATGTAAAAGTGCTATAAGAATATGTCTATAGGCAGAACTGAGAATTAAAGGATAAGTAGGACTTGTACAGGAAAGAGGGCATGGAGGTCATTCTCAGCAGGAGAAACATCATAACCAAAGAAATGCCAATATGGAAGAACACTGTGGACTCAAATGTTAGAAAGAAGTTTGTTCAGTGCCTAATAGGAGGTGAGCAATGGTAGGGACAACAGAGAAAGGGGCTTCCCAGGTGGCTCAGACAGTGAAGAATCTGCCTGCAATGCAGGAGACCTGGTTCAATCCCTGGGCCAGGGAAGATCTCCTGGAGAAGGGAATGGCTACCCACTTCGGTACTCTTGCCTGGAGAATTCCTGTGGACAGAAGGGCCCTACAATTGATCGGGTTGCAAAGAGTCAGACACAACTGAGCAACTACCACACCTACAATGATGGGGGGAGATGGGCGGCTATATATTCGTGAGGCCTTACTTCAAAAACCAGGAGGAAAAGTGCAATTAAAGTTACTTTAAAAAGCTTTATCCTTAAAAGAAAAGTAATAGGCTCATAATAGTGATATATGAATATATACTTGTAAATTCCAAAAAGATAAGATTTTGTGTCATAATTTTATGTATCACAATGAATAATAATATTTATTAATGTGGTATCTTGATTTCTAACTCATTTTTTTACAAATTCATTTACAAAGTAAAAAGAATGTGTACTCTTAGGAACTTAGTTCTCAAACAATATAATTAAAAGCAATGTCAGCTGCTAACACAAATAGATTGCAAATAATTTTTTGTAATTCCTAATGGTCTTTCTGCTGACACAAATTTACTTAAATTGTTAAGGGTATTCCATATGAGGTGGCTACATTGAGATACATTTCTGATAAATTATTTCATAATATGAATTTTACTATGAGGCAGCTGTCAAGAGGAGCCACCCGAGGCCAGGGGCAGTGTCCAAGGCCAGGGGCTGCGAACAGAAGGAGCAACCCCCCACCGGAGGCCAGAGAGGCGACTGGGAGAAGCAACACTCAAGGAGTGGGGGCTGCCCGGGCGCAGGAGGGCCTAGAGGAGCCATCCCACACTGAAGGTCAGGAAGGGCGGCAGGAGGAGATATCCCTCATCCAAGGTAAAGAGCAGCAGCTGTGCTTTGCTGGAGCAGCCGTGAAGAGATACCCCACAACCAAGGTAAGAAAAACCCAAGTAAAATGGTAGGTGTTGCAAGAGGGCATCAGAGGGCAGACACACTGAAACCATACTCACAGAAATCTAGTCAATTTAATCACACTAGGACACAGCCTTGTCTAATTCAAGACAAGTTAGAAACTAAACCAAGGTGAAACCAAGCCATGCCCGTGGGGCAACCCAAGATGGATGGGCCATGGTGGAGAGGTCTCACAGAATGTGGTCCACTGGAGAAGGGAATGGCAAGTCACTTCAGTATTCTTGCCTTGAGAACCCCATGAACAGTATGAAAAGACAAAATGATAGGATACTGAAAGAGGTACTCCCCAGGTCAGTAGGTACCCAATATGCTACTGGAGATCAATGGAGAAATAACTCCAGAAAGAATGAAGGGATGAGGCCAAAGCAAAAACAATACCCAGTTGTGGATGTGACTGATGATAGAAGCAAGGTCCGATGCTGTAAAGAGCAATATTGCATAGGAACCTGGAATGTTAGGTCTTTGAATCAAGGCAAATTAGAAGTGGTCAAACAGGAGATGGCAAGAGTGAACATCGACATTCTAGGAATCAGCAAACTAAAATGGACTAGAATGGGTGAATTAAACTCATATGACCATTATATCTACTACTGAGGGCAGGAATCCCTCAGAAGAAATGGAGTAGCCATCATGGTCAACAGAAGAGTCTGAAATGCAGTACTTGGATGCAATCTCAAAAATGACAGAATTATCTCTGTTCATTTCCAAGGCAAACCATTCAGAATCACAGTAATCCAAGTCTATGCCCCAACCAGTAATGCTGAAGAAGCTAAAGTTGAACAGTTCTATGAAGACCTACAAGACCTTTTAGAACTAACACCCAGAAAAGATGTCCTTTTCATCACAGGGGACTGGAACGCAAAAGTAGAAAGCCAAGAAACACCTGGAGTAACAGGTAAATTTGGCCTTGGAATACAGAATGAAACAGGGCAAAGACTAATAGAGTTTTGTCAAGAAAATGCACTAGTCATAGCAAACACCCTCTTCCAACAACACAAAGAAGACTCTATACATGGACATCACCAGACAGTCAACACCAAAATCAGATTGGTTATATTCTATACAGCAAAAGATGGAGAAGCTCTATACAGTCAACAA